>BEXV01000350.1:204637-263663 GCA_003118195.1 Hemicentrotus pulcherrimus | reverse complement strand
ACCATGAGAGAAACAAATTTACCAAATATATGAATTAGTAGGCGGTTTCCCGGCAATTTTTTTATCATCATGTATTAGTCAAAACATATTATTTCACATGATTGGTAATGAGAGCTTCCATTTCATTTTTTTGAAATTGGGGCGTTTCCAATACTGGTCTTTACCTTTAAGTATACCTTTGAGTATACAGACCATCACACCCAACTGCAAAGTATGTTACTTAATTAAGCAGTATCTTGTACCGCGTAAAGAAAGAAACAAATATTCTTATCATCCCTGGAAGTGTAATCACAATCATGAAGATGTAGGGGTATATACCAATATCTAAAAACGATGTAGGTTTTGTTGATGTTTCCCATTGTAGGTGCCACCTTTTTCCAGAGAGGGCACAGAATTGTCCTATGAAATCGTTCAACTGGAGCCTTACACTAACTATGTGGTGGAAGTGGCCGGCCGGTATACCTCCAACAACAAGAGGGCTTGGGGAGACTGGTCCGACCCCGCAGGAGGCAGAACTGACGAAGCTGGTAAGAGATAGCCAAAGCAAGGTGGCTTTAACAGCATATAAATTAATAATCGAGCTAAAAAACTGTCACCACGATGTATGTGAGTCAGTGGCTCAACAATTCGGTTGCTTTCTTCCCTGCTTTTCATGGTGGCTCGTTTACGACACATACAATTTTGGCACAAAACAATGGGCACCAATTGACAGAAATGTTGCTTTGTGCAGCACAGTGGCTTTGCAAAATTCCCCATTTCCAGTCTTCATGAGCTGCATGGCAACCATTTTAATACTGGTACAGATTAATCTGGAACTGGTTGCAGTTAAACAATATCGAAGCTCTTTTTATAGCAGATGTTTCTGTATTTATTGATAAATCAAATATAAAACATTCAAATAACAATAATAGTATGTAATATCATTGATTAACATAAAGAATGACAACTTAAATACACACAAATAGAAAAAAGCATAGTTGAAAGCTTGAAAGTATCGAGGTAAGTAAAAATAATCAAGATAAACGCAGAGGCCAACTATCATAAGCAAGAATGCTTGAGTCGATAGCAGCCGGGAAGGGGGAGTACATCCCGCTGTTATAGGAGTATGTAGGGGAATAGAGTGTCACGTATAGAAAAATTGTTCAGAAAGAATCTGAATAAAAAGTGGAAAGAAATTAAAGAAAGAAAAAAATTGTGCAAGTGTGTGCGAGCGGGTGTGTGCAGGTGAAGTAAGTGTTCGATTCGTATTGTTAATGAACTGGTCATCAAAAAAATCAATTGATATAAGCAAACTATAAAAACATCTTAGACCCTTATAATCTTTTTGAATATTAAATATTTTTTCATCGATGCTTTGAATGAATAAAGAGTTGCAGTGTGTTTAATATTGTCAGGCAAAGCATTCCAAATGTCTGGACCATGGTGTCTTATCGATTTATAGGCCATAGAAATTTTGGGGTTGGTTAAGTGGAAATCGGATGTGTGTCGCGTGGGATAAGAATGTTTATCACTATTGTGCAGAAAGGTATCTCCACGCTACACGTCAACAAGGCGGCAGGCATCGATGACATCAGATCGGAGCAGATCAAACACATGGGCTCTGTAGCACAGAAATGTTTAACACCTGCATCGAGAACACCTGTGTCCCAAAACAGTGGCTCCGAACCAAAGTCGTCGCTATCCTCAAGCCAGGAAAGGACTCGAACGAAGCCAAGAACTTTCGACCGATCTCGCTCCTGTGCCAAACATACTAACATACAATCTGCTTGAACGCCTTATTCTCAACAGAATTGGGCCTCACGTTGACAGCCAACTAAACTGTGAACAGACGGTTTCCGACCAGGAAAATCCACCACGGGACAACTTCTCAACCTGACCCAACACATCGAAGACGGTTTTCAGAAGAACCTCATCACAGGTGCAGTATTTGTGGATTTATCTGCGGCTTATGACACCGTCAATCACCAACGACTACAGACAAAGCTTCATGACATCACAAATGACCTCAAACTCACCAGATTCATTCAGAAGATGATGCAGAACAGACGCTTCTTTGTCGAACTTGATGGGCAGAAGAGCAGATGGCGGAAACAGAAAAACGGTCTCCCCCAGGGTAGCGTCCTGGCGCCAACACTCTACAACATCTACACTGCTGACATCCCTTCAACAGAGAACACTCGAAACTTCATCTATGCAGATGATACCTGCATCACAGCCCAGCATAGTACCTTCAAAGCTGTTGAGCTCCATCTCAACACAGCGCTCGGAAGCCTTTCGGAGTACTACAGAGCAAACTACCTACGGGCAAACCCATCCAAGACTCAGGTGTGTGTTTTCCACTTGAAGAACAGGGAGGCAAAGAAAGAACTGAAGCTAAAGTGGAACAATGTGCAACTCAACCACTGCGAGCATCCAGTGTATTTAGGTGTAAAACTCGATCGCACTTTATCCTCCAAGAAACATATCGAGAAGACAATAGGAAAAGTAGAATCTCGAAATGCCATCATCGGGAAGCTAGCATCTTCACACTATGGCGCTGACCCCAAAACTGTACAAAGTGCAGCTGTTGCCCTATGCATGTCATCCGCAGAATATGCTTGCCCAGTTTGGAGCATATCGGCCCATGTAAAGAAGCTTGACACTTAATAGACACTCAATAACACATATCGAAAGATAACAGGCTGCCTGAAACCAACAAAAGTTGAGGAGATATATCACCTCGCTGGCATTGGATCTCCTAACCAAAGGCGCACTAACACCTGCCTAAAGGAACGGACGAAGCAGGCGACAGGTGACAAACACACGCTACACGGATACTTGCAACCCTACAAACGACTTATATCCCGACACAGCTTCCTCGATTCTGCCCCACCACCTGAACAGAATCCTCTACCATCAGCCAAGCCCGTACTCATCAAAGGTCTTAACCTGAAGTGGCTGGAGTGGCAATGCCTAAATCGAATGCGGACGAGAATGGGGCGGTGTAAGGTCAATATGGCAAGATGGGGCTATGCCCATGAAGGAGGTACTCTCTGCGACTGCCAATTTGTATTGAGCAGTGTCATTTACATAGTTATTAAATGCTACAACATAGAATATCCCACTTTACATAATCAACTCAACCGGGCACTAGGTCGGAGGCAATAAAGTTACAATGGCTTTAAGCACAATTTAAGAATACATACCAAATAGAGCATTTACATCGCCATAATGCTTATTCAAGCATTTTTGTGTATTGATAAAATACGAAACCATCCATGCAGGCCCAAAAATGTTAAAAAGTCGAGTATGTGTAATGTATAATAACTAAACAACAATGAAACAGTCACTACCAATTTGTTTTGGGCAGTCCTTATTTGCATGGTTATTCAAAGCAAAAAGTAAAACTATACATCACGGGTTACATGATCAACTCACCCGGGCACTAGGTTAGAGGCACGAAGTAACAATGGCCAAAAGCACAATTTAAGATTACATACCGATGAGGGCATTAACATCGCCACATTGATTATTCTTGTGTCTGTATTAACAAAAATAAAACCAGACAGGCAGGCTAGAAATGTTAAAAAGTCGAGTAGATGTATTAATGTACGATCATTAAATAAAATAGTTATGTGTAAATTCGCGGTACCTATGGGAAACGAATAGGGGCACAAGGAGGGTCATTTAAATTGGCCCTTACGATAACATATAAACGCGAAATAACAAAATTAAAGTTAAATGGTAAGTTTCGATTTTTAACAGCGTTTCCTCTTTCCATTTTTTTTTTTTTTGACAGAGAAAAAAAATTCAATTCAAATTTTACCATCTTAGCCTCTTCTCCTCCTGGTCCTTAGTCCACAGTTCAATTAGTCAACAATGAAAGAATTACGTTTCGATGAACAAATGGGGTCTATTTTTGGATCCCTTTTCCAACTTTGTCATTAATTTTGAGTTTAATCGAGTTTCAAATATATAGCATCTCATTATTCCGTTTTTGGAAAGCATGAAGGTCACTGATACAAATTACTGAAACATCTAGGTTAATCCAAACAGTTATTTGATATTAGGTAATGGCAATATTATGAGCTTGGTTCTGCATTATTACTGAATTTTACAGTGTTATTTTAGAAATAAAAGTGGTTTTTTGTTACTTTTGTATCTGTTCTCTTGCATATCGTTTGTAGTTCCGGAAAAATTTCGTCAATCATAATGTCGATGTCCATGTCTATGCGCTAGTCGGTGTAGGTTTTCCAATCTGTGGCGCTTTTTTCCTTGAACTGGACAATGACGTCCGTTCCAATGACGAAGATCTTCGTCTATAGATTTTTTTTTTCTTTGCGGTAGGCGGAAGGTCGGTCCTCAAGGAGATCCTGCTGCGGGTTCCGGCGATGGCGCCGCGACTGGTCACGTGATCGGCGGCCGCGTTCTTGTTGCGTGATTGGTTGTCGTAAGCTTCTAGGATGCGCTGGCGGTCTCGCATGATAGCGAATTTTGCGATAATGGGGTCGGGTCCCTGGTCGCCTGCCGCTGCTCCGTTTGTCTCTCGCGATTTCCATGGGAGGCGATGGACGTTGACAATTATGATCCTTGCAGCCTCTTCCCTTGATATACCCAAATCAATGAAGACATTTTTTAGTTTTTCATACACTTTTTCCTCTCTACTCCGGGTTACTCCGTAAAATAGAAGGTTCGCTATACGCTGATAAGCTTCCATCATGAGCAATTTCTTTTCTAAGGTTGCAATGTCAGCTTTATGCTCTTTCGGAATTTCGTTTTTTTTTCAATGTTCAGAGTACGATCACTTGTGTCTTGAAGTGATGTTTTAATATCCGAATTTTTTCGGTGCATGGCGTTCGTTTCGTCACGAAGACCGTCGATTTTCTTGCAAGATATGTCAGAGAGTCTCATAACGTCCTCCTTAAGCTCACCGAGGTAGGCTGGTCGGAGTGGTTGCTTTGGGCTTATGCATATACTGTTGTGTAGTAGCTCGGGTGTCACGTGGCATGGTGGTAATTGTAGGTCGATTCAAGTCATTCGAAAATACAGCTAAATCTCATGGAAATGCTCACGAAATGATGTCCAATTCATACAATTATATGTTCACATGTAGATTGACGTAATTAACCCGCTTATGTATCGAAAGTGTGAAATTAGTTGGCACCAGCCCGGAGCTGTAAAAAAACACGTGTTTACACAACGGCGTCCATGTACAATAGCCTTTGTTATATCTATTTGTGTAGCATATGATGAATTAAAAAGCTTGATGATTATACTGAAAGCCAATACTGTAACCTGAGGATCCATAATTTATAGATAACACTAGACAACAAAAGACCACTCTCTCTCTCTCTCTCTCTCAGTTGTTCTGCCAGATGCTGGTCCGCACACCTTAGCCCTCACTAGTTCTTACCCTATCCCTCTTTATCTTTAGCTATCTTTTTCATTGTGTCATGTAATCTGTTTGTGTGTTTGTTTGTTTGTTCCATATTAATTCTTTATTTTCAACATGATAACAAGTAATATACAAACTAGGTACGTATATAATATTAACAAAAGTCAAAATACATTTAATCATATCATAACGAAGATCAATCAAATAATTATACCTATAAATCCCACAGTTCACAAATCATTTCAAAATTCAAAGATGCTGGAGAACGCCATCTTAAGCTAGAGCTTCAACGTGATGGCGGCCTAAACCTTTACGGGCGACCAAACAGAATAATATATATAATCAGAAAGAAATAACAGCCACATAAGGAAGAAAATCAAGTTTTTTGTTCAAGGCATCAAATCAATGTGTTAAGTTTAAATGTGTATATTATGTAAGGTCTCACACCATCCCAATTCTTATTCAATCAGAGAGGTCCAATATCTCTCTACGATCATGCTCTGATTTCCCCGTCAGTGAACTCTTGTGTTCGGGATGTGTCCTTCTGTGTGACTGAGTAGTACTAAGCTATACCTATCCACGCATTTAAAACCCTTCTTTTCCTAAAGATTTTATATCTTCATAGCTTGCTTTGTTCCCTTTCCTCTTTCATATGTAATCACTGGTATCTCATACTCGTTTTATACGGAACAGGAGGACTGATAATTCTGATGACTGGTGATTTTGAAATAATCGTTTGTAATAACTTTTAATGGAATCTTTGATAGTTCCTACTGGAAGAGTGAGGGACCTACAAACCTTAGACCTGAACGGAACAAGCGATGACGAAAGAAATGTCTCCATTTCATGGCAGGTAAGACGTTCTGGGAAGCCGAACAATATCTAATCTCTACCGAACCAAGTTCGCCCCAAATCATTGTCAATTTCTTTTGATATCAACTGTCTTTTGAGCATTTAAAAAATGTGTGATAACATATTGATTTCAATAAAATAAATAAATAATAATAATAATATTACATAACATTTATTAGGCGCTTAATACTGATGTTTCTAAGCGCACAGTGTTCTGATTAAGAGAAGACTATAATCCGTTGAATTGAATTAGAAGAAAAAGCAAAAATACAAAAGTAACATAGATAAGGTAAGAAAAACAGTGTAAATGTATGATGTGTGCTTGTACAACCCCTAGTTATTTGGCATGTGTTGGATCTTTATCTGTGCTTTTTGAATATATTTTTGAGATCATAATAATCGAACTAGTTTAGAAAATGTAATATTAGTGTTATATTCCATATTTATAAATATATATGCTCAAGATGACTTTCTTTTGGTACTCTATACCCTGCCTGTATGGCTGATTAAGCATTAAAGGAATTCCTTCAAACCAGGTACCTGTTGACTACACCTGGGTTGAGAGTGGCAATTTTGATAAGATGAAGTGGTAAATTTACAATGACAGTCCTTCTTCCGCAAATAATTCTATAATGTTTTATCATGTTTGAGGAAATTTAGTATTTATGACTATATGTATTTGCTTATTTATGATTCATTGTCAGAAAAATACTGTACTTTATCATTTTTATCGAATAGCTGTATGTTTACATTAATGCAGAAGAAAATTAAATCAAATGACTTTGTATTTGCTATTATCCTTGTTTCAGGCGATGTTAAAGCGTGAGCAGAGAGGGCCTATACTCGGCTATTCTGTCACAGTTATCCCTCAGTCACATTCTGTAGATCGGCAAATCTTCAACGAAACGGTCAACAACACTCAAGTCATCGTGGAAGGTATACATGAAATTGAACAATGGCCCCTGTTATCGATATATCCATTTTCACAAGAGATTTCTCCAAAAATACATGCTCGTTCAAGGAAGCAATGAGTTGCGTTTGAATCATGATTTGCAGATCTTTGTAGACAAACAACATTTTTACATGTAATTCATAATGCTATACCATGCCGGTTTCATTTCAACTAACATTAAATTGATGTACTTTGTATTGGTAGCTCAGCTTAGGATTCAAGTACTCTTGGGGGGGGGGAATGCCCTGACCTCAACCATATCATCTATATCTTCTGAATACACATGGGATTATATTCAGTAAAAAAGAGAGCTCACTAGTAATTACCATTGACGAATCCATAATTCTTTGCAGGGGGCACCGTGTCCTGGAAACTTTTTAAATAAAAATAAAAGTTTTAGCATGACAGAAGTATAATTACTTATAAAAGCCATCAAGCCTGTATAAAAATGTAGTAGCTGTTTCTGTGTCTTTTGGGGGGTGTAAAATATCTTAAACTAAATGAAAATTTCAAGTCTGTATCAAAGCGTGGCCCATTTTTCTCATTTGTAGATTGGTGTATGTGTAAGGGGAGGGCCCGTGTGCCTCCCCTTCTAAAACTCTCACCAGCTGCAAAACAGCTTTTACACAAAATTCTCCAGCAACGATTGATCAATTTTCTATACGCTACACTCACCATATCCTCCAGTTCAACCCTTGACTAGACACTCATCCTACATTAGTCATAATGATAATAATATTTATAACAATGATAATAATAATAATAATAATGATAATTTTTAATAAATAGTAATAATAATGGCAATAATTATTACTAATTATTATTAACCAAAACCTATATCTGTGACGAAATAAAGCCTGGAGCAGCTGTTGCTCTAACATACACATGTATGATGGAGCACCTAAAAAAATGAATGCTTCATGCCTCTATGGCATGTACCTGTTGTTGTAAGATACAATGTATGAAAGAACACCTAAAAAATGATTGGTTCGTGCCCTTTTGACAAGCACAAAAGCAAAATGAATACTGATACCCCCTCTTTACAGGACTGAAGAGGTTCTGTTCCTACGATGTAACCATTACAGCATTCAACAGCAAAGGGCCTGGACCTTCTCTGAACAAGGAGATCCAGGATATGACAACAAGTAAGTCCAAGTCTCTCGGTATTGATTCGTGCAATGTTGAAGGTGTGCGTAATAAGCAGGTACGCACTCACTATTTTCTTTTTTTGTTCAATCTAGGAGCTCATCTTTTCCTCAGAATTCTTTATCAAAGTGGCATGTTTACACATTTCAGCCACTAGCTGTGATGACGTGATACAAGAGACCACAAAGTCAATTTAATACACATAGACAGTCTGAATATTTTGTTGTTTATATCCACCAAATTCAAAATGTTTACCAATGCACGCTAGCGCAAATCTTTCTTCAGACCAAAAATCGATGTATGCAGGGTTTCACAGCAAAGATAGCCATATCAGTGAAACAATTGTTAAAAGAATTGTACATATTCTGTATACTTCCCATACAAAAATAGCCCAATTGTTAATATAACACTCCTTATTAAAGGATATCTCTTCTTTATGCACTGGTGCTCTATTTTCACTTATACAGATCCGTTGCCACCCAATGTTGTGAAGGCAGAGACACTATCACACCAGTCTATTTTGGTGAGCTGGCATAAACCACCTGTCAAGGGTTACATTAGTCATTACACTGTCAACTGGATACAAGCTAGAGGTCAAGATCAAGGGTGAGACTGAAGGCCTCTTATTCTTTAAGCATTCATCCCTACCTGTAGAGAATCATTAACAGAATGTGATGAATTTTCGTTAGTGCATCATTCATTGATTACTTCAATAGTCAATACAAAACAAATCTCAAAGAACTCATTCTTCCCTTCTTCATTCTTCTTCATTCTTCTTCACTATTTATCTCCTATTGGGTAGATTAATTTCTGTTCGTACCAAAACAATGTTGATTATTCCCCCAAATTATATTAAGAAATAATATCATTTTCAAGATCAAATGCATATTTATTTTTTAATGTACATTCCTACAAGTTAGTCCAAGATTTGACAATGTTTTCTTCATATGCAAGTCATTTTATGGTTTAACATCCAATCTTTCTGTATTTAAGTTTACGCAGTTTAATACTTGAGAATTACGGCTGAATCCTCCTAAAATCAAACATAACAGAATTGAATGTGGTTAAAGAAATACATAGCTAGTGAAGATTTTCCTTTGGTTAGTAGGAAACATGGTCCTTTAAAAAAAAAAATTACCAGAATGACAAAGAAATTTGAGTCAATTCCAGAGAAAAGTTTGTTGGAGTCTTTTATTTGCAAGTCATGTCAATGGTGTATGTTTCATATATCCCACTGCTGCCACCATCTTAAACCTTGGGAATTATTACTAAATCACTCCTCAAGGTTATTGGACATACAAGAATCAAAGTTCAGTTTTAAAAGAAAATAGCTTATGAGAGAAAGATAGACTATTTAGAAGAAAAGCAAAGTCTCTGTTTCAAAAATTCTTTAGACTAGAATGGCTAAGGAATACAAGTCATTTCCAGATACAATTAGAAGTTTGATGGTTTCATGGTATGCAAGTCTTAGGTAGCATGGTTTATACGCCTCTGCTGCACCAGCATACGAGGGGTATAAACATTTAAAAATCATCACTGAATCATCCTGGATCGAACCTAAATAAATCGAACTAAGTAAAGAGAAATAGCTAGTGAGAGAAATGTATAAGCTTTTGGGATGTAAAAAGGTCTCACTTTTTTTTAGATAAGAATGACCCCCAAAATAGTCAATTCCATATACAAGTTGTTATTTTTCTCAAATTGTATGCATGACATTTAGATGGTGTGGTTTATATCCCACTACCCCCATCATTTTAACAGTTGGAAGTTATTGCTGAATCACTCACCAATTGAATAGATAACAAAATAAAATCAGTTTTAAAAAAGGCTAGTGAGAGCACCATCAATTTTCAGCAAAGTCTACGAGTCCAAGTAGCAAAACCGAATTATTCAGAGCATATAAGAATAATGGTTAATATATTGATGTATATAGAACTTAATTTTGTTGCAGTGCTCTACAGCTTACAAAGAAGTCATCCCTTGAAGTATCTGCATGTACTTTATTCAATAAACCAGGAAAAATTCATTGTACACGTTATGTCTGATATTTAAAAAGCATATATCACTTTGCTTCCAAGAGGAAAGAAATATAAGGAATACACTTTCTTTTCCTAACATTTTTCATAGTTTTACCAAAATATGTCAAAAATGTATTTGGCATTCTTTTATTAAATTCAAAGCGACGTTGTTCTGTGAAGCGTGTATGGATTGATTTTAATCAAAATATAATCTAAAAATACATTACTTTTACTCTATGAAAAGCGAGGAATTATTTGCATACATCTCATGGTTTGCTCGCTTTAATCGTTTGTTTTCGGGTTTCGTTTTTTCTTTCTGGGACACACTGAACATCTTTTCACATCAGGCAATCCAGAAATAGAGTTAGTTCAAGATGAACATTGTTTATATCCCACTGTTGCCACCCTTTTAACACTTGAAAATTAATGCAGAATAACTTCACAGTTGAATAGAAAAGAATCAACTTCGGTTACAAGAAACATCTGGTGACACCACCATCAATTGTAAGAATAATCTACGATTTTCAATAACAAAATTAAATTCTTTAGCATATAGAAATAATGAATCATATATTGAAGCAGAGCTTAATACACGACATGCTTTACAGTTTAAATAGGTGCATGTACTCCATTCAATAAACCAGGGAAATATTCCTTGCATATTTTGTACTTTTCATATATATATGTATATTTATATATGTAAAGTATACATCACTTAAATTTTGCTGTAAAGAGGAAACAAATATATGGAGTACACTTAAAATTTCCCTTCTGCAAATCTTTTTACATCAGGCAATCCAAAAAAGTTCCTTCATCCAACCTGTCCTACGTAGTCGATGGTCTGCAAGGCTACGTCCTCTACTGCTTCAAGGTCTCTGTAACCAATAAGATAGGGGTCAGTGATTGGTCTAAGGAGGTCCGGAATACAACTGACGAATGGAGTAAGTATGCCTTGAGATGCAAAGGATCATATACATGGATGTTCAGATTGTATTGTTTCCAACAAAACACTATTGTGTACCTTGACAAATTAGATAAATGTAAGAATTATGCCTGTACTTGTTAATTTATTTATTTAAAGACGTTTGAAAAACAATTGATTAATGCAATAAACAAGAGTTGTGATTTTCCCACAGTTCCTGAAGCATCACCAAGGAACGTGACTGTTGAGCCAATCACGAACAACCCGAACGGCCTCTTGGTGAACTGGATAGATGTATCTGAAGAGGAGGCTCATGGGCAAGTACGAGGTCACCACCTATACTACTGTCGTGTAGCGGAAGAGAGTCTTTCACGTCCTTTGTGTCATCTGAACCTCTCAGACTGTCTTGGTAAGTTCATACAGCAGAAACCGATTTAAACAAAACGAACAAATCTGACTAAAGACTTCTGTTTGGAATACTTTTATATTTAGACATACTTCGTAAATGGATCCTTACCACCAAAAACCCAGGTATTCGCCTTGCAAGATTTTGAGTACAGGAGATTTGAAGTATTCGTTTTGGTTATCTGTGGGGCTGTAAGCTGTTTAATACATTTTGAGAGTGCCCAACGGAATTGTTAGACCCATAAAGCTTCAGAAAGATATGATTACATTCAGCTATTTGTAAATGCTTGTAACAAAAGCAATATTGAATAAAATTATGCAACGTGAAATATGATAATGATTACGGATGCTGAACGCATTTTTCATTTCTTTTTTTTCTTGGGACAGTGACGGGACAAATAAAGACATTCCCAAAGACTACCCAGAAGCCAGTGACGCTGACTGACGTTGATCCTTTCTCACACTATGTCATCTGGATTTCTGCATTCACTAGTGTTGGAGAAGGGCCAACAAACAGATGTCCATCTTCAGGACATACAAGTGAAGGAAGTGAGTAAGACATTTCCACTGTCGTACAGAATTAAAAAGAGACTGTTCCTGAATATTTGATTCGTTCAATAGTTGAATTTGACGAAATTGCAATGTTGAGAAACTCCACTTTAAAATACTTACCGAGCCACAATTTTGGTTTTACAAATCAGAATTTCTGCATGAAGTCGAAATGTGAAGTTTTATTGGTTTTGTTATAAGTTCAATAGTCTCCTGCAAGTTCACCCATTAAATTATGCTTGGTTTTTAGTTCGGGAAGAAGTAGAACTTGACAGTTTTAATTTCGAATCTGCTGCCTATATGAGGTGATTTTCTTTGTTGTATAGATGTAACTAGTTCCTCTCTATTCATCTTGCTATTCTGTTACCTAAACTGTTTTATTCTATATTCTGTAGCACCAAGCCAGCCGCTGGATGTAAGCATTACAGGTTCAAGTGCCTCATCAATAGCACTAACCTGGTCACCCCCTCTCTTGAAAAATGGAATCATCCGAAATTACACAATCCTAGTGAAGAGCAATGCTTCCATAGATCAGCAGGAATTCTATGCTGGGGGAGTCCAGAGTTACCTGGTGGAGGGAATGTATGGCTATGTCCACTATTCCCTTCAAGTGAGAGCCTGTACCATCATGTGTGGAGCTGCCTCTGATGAAGTATACCGGAAAACAGAAATAGGAGGTATGTTTTCTGTTAATATACCTTATTCTATTGCTTAGATTTAAACAACTTTAATTAATAGTCATTCTTAAACGAAATGAAAAGTAAATACATGCACAAAATGTAACATCATAATTTTGCATTGTATGTTTTGCAATAGAATAAGTAAAACAACCCTGGTTATCAATGGTCAGAAAAAGAATAGGACCTAAAGCTTCTAGGGGTCCAATAAAAATGTGTTTTAGAAAGGTGGGGCCCCGTCTATAAGAGTTTTTTTTTTTAAAGGACCATTTGTATGTTTTAGATTTCAAGGTTCAAAGGGCATTTGAACTTTGAGATCCGCAGTCTGTTGCTTTTTCTGTAATAAACATACGATTTTGTTGTATCTTTGACAGTTCCTCAACAGCCCGGAAACTTAAACGTCCAACCATTATCTCCCAACAAAGTAAAACTGAGCTGGGATCCACCTGTCCACCCCAATGGTCCGATTGACCACTATCTGGTTTCCTACAGCCAAATAGAACCATCAACTCCCGGGCCTGTAATCCTTGTCGGGTCATCATTGATCACCTCCCTAGCCAACAGCATCGATGGCTGGCTCAAGACAACAGAGCTGACAATGAAAATGGAGGTAGACTGTAGCCAGGCCCCATTTTTGTTTCAAGTACTTGCTGTGAATGACATCAATGGTTCAACATCAGTTGGTGAAGCTACTCAGTCTGTGCTGTCGGAATGCATTGAAAATGAAAGTGAGTAGACACAGCTGTTGAATTCTCCACTTGACCTAAATCTACTATGTTAGAGTTTGAGAGAAAATGTGTGAGCTTTTCAAATGAAGAACCAAATTTGTAATGCCATATGATGGACAAATAATGAATATTTTGTTATTAATCTTTGTCACTTGTCTTGTGAAATACCGAGTCATGTGTAAATCACTGATGACAATTTTTGTCTTTCTCCATAGCAACCCTGTCACCACTGATCTGGCTGATACTGCCTGGGGGTGCCATTCTCCTCTTTGCCCTGTTAGTCAGTCTTTACTATGTCGAGAGCAAGCTAGGCAGGTCTTGGCCAGACCCTGTTTACACAGACATGGTGAAAAATAAAAAGGTAATTGCAAATAAACTAAAGATAAATATATTTCAGATATTTTAAAAAGATTTCTAAACATTTCCATGATGTTATATTATTATTCAAAGTTGGGTTAACCCATATTGCACTATTAGTTCGATTTTAAAATCATATTAATATCAATTATATGTACATTGTTATTGATAAACAAAGCTGTCAATGATTACATGTTTTTACTAGGTATTCCATGTGCCTAATCAACAGTTACCGAGGGCATTATTCAAGACGATATAGAGGATTTCTTAAATTGCTATGTTATCTTAAGATAAAAACTTGAAGGAATGGAATGAATAATATTATCCTTTGTGTCTGTCAGGACCTGCAGCCAGAACTGAAACGAAAGGTAGCTGAAAAAGAAGTTTTTGACACCATTAAGGTCGTCTGTCCGTCTGATGTGAATAAGGTCACTGTAACAGAGGAAATTCCTTCCGGTCGACCGGTCACATCTAACCGAAACTCAATGGAGACGCCCATTGTGGACTCACTAACCGACTCCGCCAACAACAACATTAAGATTGGAAACGAGCAAGCGACCCTGAGAACTGTTAGCATTGATAGTGGTTTATCCCCATCACCACAGAATCAGCCAGTCTTTACCAGTCACGAAGACATTTCCGACTCGGAAAACTGTGAGAGCTCCTCAGAGAGGATGCAGGAAACATACTCCGCTGGAAGTACTAAGGGTTTTGTATGTCAAATCAGTTTAGGAGGAAAAGAAAGGCATTTCTCCACGAAAACTGTGTCTGTTCCTATGAATTTAGGGCTAGGATCGATTCATCAAGTAGGCCACCAACTTCCAGGATCTTCCAAGCGGATTTTGACCAGCAATTATGTCAGCAAAGAGACTCTGGCATGTTCCAATGTTGGCAGATCTTCTGACCGTCCTGGAAAGGAGAGCATTCTGAGTAGCTCTTCGCCTGTTGCCTCGGTTGAGCAACCCTCTTCTAAGCCATGTGTCCAGTCAGAAGGCACCGGCTACGTCAAGCTAGGAGAATTCTCACAAGGTAACAAACCCCATGCGGATACACGAAAATGTGACAAGGTGGAGTCATCTTGGAGTGACAAGACCCCTTCACCCCCATCTTCTTGTCCCTCTGATTATGTCAGAAGAGAAGACTTACAGAAGGTGTTAGAAAAGAAGAGCAAGCTGTCTGAATCTTCAGGTTCTTCTGACTTGCCAACCTGCATCACAGGAGAGATGGAGAAAGCGAGGCTCCGCGATTTGCCAGAAATCACCTTTGATAGCATAAAAGCAGAAACCGGTTTAGGAGTGGCGAGGCCCGGGACCGATTCATCCTTCTCCCCGTCAGGTTATGGCACCGACTATAACGGACAGGTTTCTGGTTACGTGCTATTCTCTACACAATCCATGCAGAAGCCTGACAATAACTCTATTAAGGCTATCCCATTGTCAGAGTCTGGTACATCTGTTCATAAACAAGGAACTTGTGACTGGTCAATATGTGTGGGTGGTATTTGTAAAGGCAGTGACACAGTACAGTACATCAGAAATGATGGTTTGAGGAATCGGTGTATGAATGAGCTCCCTTGTTCCAGAGAGGCTAATGTTGGTGTGGGGTTTCCAAAGTCTGCAATTCAAAGGAGTGGCCCTCAGGAGTATCATCAAGGAGGATGCAATATCCATCCTGGATATGTTTTCCACAGTGAATTACTAAGAGCAGATACCACAGGCAGGAGTAAAGCTAGCATCGGGAGAATCTTCCCCTCAATGCTCAACGGTCATTCAAAGTTAAATCAGATTCCTGATAAGGCAAGTCAGGAACTCAATAAGGACAGAAATGGGCTTGAGTTGGCTGACGGAGATCATGGATTCGTGCCTTCTGGTGAAGATTCTGGATATGTTCTTCGAGTTATGGGTGGAAGTCGTACGAAAGAGGAATACGTGCCTATGTCTACCATTACAAAAACTATGATGGAAGAAGATTGTGTCTAATAATTTGTTTACTTTTTCGACAAGCTATGGGCACATCCCTCCTGTATTGATTGAAATACACTTGAAAAACAGTTCAATATCTAATTATATAAAGTGGGAGCCCAAATAAAGAGGTGTACCAGATGAAGTCTTGTTATAGTGTTTTGGTTTACTCTTCAGTATTACAGACTGATCTTTGCAGAAAACTTAAATCTTATACATCTTTACCAATCACAAGACGAAAAATGGACAAGTCCAAAATAATAGAATAGCCACAGAGAGAAGGAGAACATGTACTATATATATGTGTACCACAGGCGCGTACGCAGGGGGTGGTTTTGGGGTAAAACCCTCCCCTCCAGTTTTGTTTTATGTGTATGTTTTATGTATGTTTATTTGGAAAACACCCCCCTTTTGATTTCAACCCCCCCCCCTTGAAAAAAATCCTGCGTACGCCACTGATGTACCACATCGCAACTTGAAAATGAGCAAGATAAGAATTTGCACAGTACTGATGTAATCTTGAGTAATAATTGTAAACCTGAAATATTAAGCTATCTTAAGTGTTCATGTCCTTTCTATCGAATTTCACATAATGTATTTACATTATGTTTAAATGATGTAAACGGGTGAAATGTATTCTTGCATAATTATACATGTATTTTTTTTTCTTGAGGTTTGAGGCTATATTGCGTACATATGTTTAATATATACGACTCATAGTCACCGTAGATGTCTTTTCTTTTAATTTGCATCACTTTTAATATTTATTATACATGTAAATTACTTATTCATTAAAAAGGATCATGTCATTGCAAAGTCACAATCAGCAACATAATAATTGTGAATTGATTTGAAAATAAGCTTATATTTTGATTTGTAACTATTATTTTGTTTACATCCAAGGTAAACAAAATAATAGTTACAAAGGAGCTTGCTAATCATCAAATAATGAATTACCAGAGAGGCTGTTTCAAGTTTGATTAATTATCAATTTGAAATTAAAGTTACTAAATGTAAATAATCACAAACGTAAATCTACTATCATGCTACTGAATTATTAATGGTCTGTTACATTTTAGAATGGACATTATGTACAAGTAAATACTCTGTGCAGTATAAGAGTGCAATCTTGTTTTAAATACTGCGATTCTTTGCAATAATCCTCTTTAATTAAAACAAAAATGCATGCAGATGTTATATATTTACATATGAATAATAATTACAGGTATCCTACGTGTATTTTCAAACCTTAATTAATCAAATGGTGATGTTTTGTGTATCAGTTATGACCACGTCTCAGGGAGGAGTGATGGCTCAGTGGTAGAGGAGTGGCATCGTAACCGGAAGGTCCAGGGTTCGAAACCGAGTCAATGAACTCGTGCCCTTTGGTAAGGCGTTAATCCTCATTACCAAATCCCTCGGATAGGACTTTAAATCGTTGGTCTCCTGGTTGTAATCTTACGCTTACAAGCATATAAATGTTTGTCTTAGAAGTCAAATAAAACAATCATCGATCATTATAGTCGCTTGCAGATTCTTGTTACCCCGCGACATCCTTTCTCTCCCCTCCTCTCTTACCTATTTTCAAATACATTATTCTCCCTTTTTCCTATTTTTTCTCATCATATTGATGTATGTTAAAGGCCGAGTCCACTCCAAAAATAACTTACTTATTATAGAAGCAGAAAATTCAGACAAACCAATCAAAAAAAATTGAGCAAAATCGGATAACTAAATCAAGAAAGTTGTGAATTTATTATGACATGAAAATCTTTGAAAATCACAAGACTAATTGGCAACTCACTCATGAGTCTGTGACGTCATTGCCTCACTGTCCACTAATTATTTTCTTTATGTTGATAGTATAAATTTCCCATCTTCCCCATACGAATCTTATTTCCTTACACCAACATTCAAGTTATATTGATAGTAATATGTTTTTGTGAGGGTGCACTAATATATAGTTATATAAGAATCAATCATTATGAATATACAATATTCAGAAAATAGTATCATTTCTTCAAAGTTCAAAACAGATTTTATGAAATGTCATGCACGCAATATAATAAAAATCATATAACCTGGTGAAAGGCATGGGGAAATCAAGTTTTGGGGAATAAAAAGGGAATTCAAAGGATACAAATATATAAAGCAATTAATAAACAGTGAGGATATGACGTCACAAACTGATAACCAAAATTGGCAATTTGTGTAGTGATTTCCATTGTTCCACATACTTTTTAAAAAATTCATAACTTCCTATTAGTTATCCGATTCTACTCAAACTTGTTTTGATTGGTTTGTCTAATTTTTCTTCTTCTATTGAAAGTAATTTTGAGGGGACTTGGCCTTTAACCCCAGCATATTCCTCCTTTTCTCCCTTTCCCCTCCTCTTGTTTTGGTTTATCTCTTGCTCTTTCTTTTTCCTGTCTCTCTTCTATCTGAAGTCTCATATCTCGAACTCCTCTTTACATTCCTCAATTCTTTGTTTCTCTTTCTGATTTTGATTTGATTTGCTTTGATTTGATTTCTGCATTTTCACAAATATAATATAACTGAATAACAAAGAACATATAAATGTAAGGTATAATACAACATATATAAACCATAATTTCTTCATGTCAAAATGTTTTTGTTTACATAAAATATGTACATATAATAACGGAACTTAATATTTCCATAACATATTATCATAAATTTAAAGCATTATTCGCTTGACAAATATCTTCAGCTCTGCAAAAATGAGTTATACTGCTCATCCAATTTACAAATTAAATTCTTCTCAGTATAACAATCAACTAAAATTATTGTAGATCGTTTATCAAATTCTAATTTTCTATTGTGCATGCAGTTTATAATGCACTTTACTTTTAAGTATGAAATCTATGAATCTATGCTACCTTTGTACAAATGTTTAGGTTTTGTAAATGTGTTTGATTCGCAATGAATGACGTATAATTAGTATTGGTAAAAAGAATCATTTTTGTGCGATTTCATAACAAAAATTCACCTTGACTTTTATCACTCTGAGCTGAAGAAAAATATGTTTGTGTTTTGCATAATCGTTGTTAAACTTACAGGTTCTGTGGTATTAAATTTTCGCCAACTCACTATTTCACGCCAAGTAATTGCGTCTCTTGTGTTTATACACTTGTGTCTCTTTCCTGTTGACATGCACTCTCTTTCTCTCTCACCTTATCTCTCCCGCCCCCTTCCTCCCTCTCCCTCCTCTTTCTCCTGGTTTTCTCCCTTCCTCTCCTATCCCTCGCTTCCATTATTTCTTCCCCCCCCCCCCCTCCCCTCTTTTTACCTGCAGGTACCTTTCTCTTCCCCGTCTCTTTCTCTATCCAAGCATTCTTTCTTTTTCTCTAGCTCTTTCTCTCTCTTTCTCTTGTTTTTCACCCTTCCTCTCGTATCCCACTCTATTATTATTTCTACCTCTCTCCCTCTCTCCCGTCCTCCTTCTCCTCTTTCTACTTGCATGTACCTCTCTATTTTGTGTTTCTTTCTCTATCAATATATTTGTCTAACTCTCCCCCCCCCCCTTCCCCTTTTCCAAACTTCATTTTGTTCTCCCTCTCTCTTTCGGTTCATTGTTCTTTCTGTCTTATCTCTTCCTGTTTTGTCTCTCTCTCTCTCTCTCTCTCTCTCTCTCTTTCTCGGTTAATTCTTCTTTCTGTCTTCTCTCATCTTTCTCCATCGCTTCTTCTTGTACGCCTACATGTTACCTTTGATGACATAATTACTTCAAGTTTTTTAATAATTTAAAAACAATATTCAGGAATTCCATTCTATATTTATGATTTATGATCCACCTATACATGTATATGACATTAATGGCATAATGTACAACTATAAGTGTACTCGTTTATTTCAACAAATGGATAGATGCATACATGTATTACTTGTGAATTTCTATGTTGATATTTATGTATTGTCTATGTTTTTATATCCTAAATTTTCATAACCAAAATTTGTTCATACCTTCATTCGACACTACCTTTGACAGAAAATAATGAAAATTGTATACCCTATAACAGTACACATTACACTAGATACTACAAAAAGCACGAGCAAAACTTTATCATCTTGTGTCAGTAACCTTTATTCTCATACAAATCTTCTGGGCATTTTATACAAGGATTACCTGCAAAATTACACACATTTGGCAAGGGGTTTATAGACGACCTAGTCAAGGTGAAATTTGTTCCAAAACCTCACATCGCTTTCATTCACTTATCAATGCAATTTGATGTTGACGTCAATCTTATTCGTCACGAAATACATGAATCGTGGGTAATATAGATGATATGTCTGTTTAAACAACCGTTACTGGCCCAGAAGCATAAATAATTCATTTTCTTTATTTTTCGAGGGCCCATCAAAGGGGAAATATTGTCCACCTCGAATATCATGATCAATTGTCATTTCACTGATCTAAACTTTCAAAGATTAATAGTAAATCTGAGTTGTATTTAAACTACTACATTTGTGATTTTTCTGATTGCACTATTTTATTAGAAGTAGGAGAACTACAGAATTAATTCCCTTTCCAAATGATTTGAGTTCATGAAAGGGCACAAACCATAAGATTTTATTTTCTTCATTTGCTTAAAAGTAGCATTAATTCTGTTGTCTAAGAGTAGGTGATGAATGGCAAAAGACATAAGAGGGGAAACGAAATTAGAAAGAAAAAAAGGGACAGGGTAATTCCTAGAGGCAGGGAACAAAGCTTGAAATTTACGGTAGTGTAAAAGAGAGGGATTTAATAAAACTATCATCATTGTCATTTCCAAGTTACTTTTTGTTTTTAAAGAGACAACATACACAGGCCTTTAAAGGTAACCGTCGTCATCCTACGAGTCATGACTGACCCTTTGTGACCCTATTGGTGACGACGTTCCAACCAATTCTATACTGGACATAGCGATTAGCTGTGCTGATGTCCATACCAGTAATCTTTGTTATTCCATCAGCCCATCAAACTTTTGGCCAACCACAGTTCATCGACCCTCAACATGATTTTGGGTAATGATCTTCTCCAGGTTGTCACCTTCTCTCCTAGAAATGATTTGTGTCCAAAATACTGCAACTTGTTTTTTAACTATCTTCTGGCATAGGCGACACAAAACAATGAAATGTAATATTTATTACTTCAGAAAATCACTACGTGTATGTACAACAGAATGTATAAAATGAAATATGAAAGAACATACATTTTCAAAATATGTAATTTCAAAATAGCATTATATTCTTATTTAATAAATGTTAAAAGGCAGACACTAAAAGTATACAATATTAATATGTACATGTAGTGTATCTATCATATATATTTGGTATATAATGTTTTGTATTCTTTGAAAGGAAACACATGTGATACATGTATGTACATATCTAGTATCTACATTTAAGTATTTTTATTATTCAGACCACTTTTTGTCAATTTAATAAGGGAAATCTTAAAAACCTGACTATACAAGGTAAGATATATTTAAAATCAAACAATGGTGAAGATGAAAATAGCATCTCTAATGACCACACAAGCAGAGTAAAAAATAACCCTCCCTCCTATTGAAATATGATACTCCCATATTGCTCCGATTGTCTCATTTTCGCTCGCGTGAACATTGCCAGCACAAACCACTGACCTCTACCTCCTGCACGGATCATCGCCCTTTCCCATTCACTATACGTTACGTACTAAAAGGCTGTATTGTCTGACCGTTCATGAATATTCATGTTTTTGCTAAACTCGGCAAAATGTTGCTTTTACTAAATGGAAAAATTACGGTGGGGGGTTGGATGAAATGGTGAAATAGGCAGAAGAGATGTATGATAATTCATGCTTTTTATGTTTCGTATGCTCGACCTATAATCTTCAAATTGCTTGGTAAACTGAGTCCAAAGTTTGACTTGTTTCACGTGTGTATTAAAGGCAATGGCGAGCTTGCAACCTATTTTGAAAAATTACGGTGGGTGAACTTTCAAAAGTCAATGGGACATGAGGGCTCCAATGAAAGAGCTAGTGATAACGTACGTCGGGGTGGATGTGCTTTTCGTTTAAACAAAAAATGAATTTTTAACGAATTTTAAAAAAACGTCCATTAGGGTAACATGTTAGGCTGCTGACTCTAACCAGGCTCTGACCATAGGGGGCGTTGTGAAATGAGACTAAACGGAGCCATATGTTCACTATGATTTGATAAAAATCTTCCTACCTTTAGAAAAAACTTTATACAGAAGGCACAACTTAGTTTCATATACAGGTATGTACACAGCATGAAGAAAGTGGTGTAAAACTGATCACAGCGCGATAATCAGAAACCCCTCGTAAGAGGGAAAATGCAACTTTGATCGACAGCTATGATGATGTACTGATCTTGTATCTTGCATGTTGCAATACCTTGTACATGTTATAGACTACATGAATTGCAAATAAAATCATTTGTAATTCATTCATCAGACAATTCTGAGATTTTTCCACAGGTTCAATGTGCCAATACGTCATGCACAATACAGTTCTAGATCTGGAAGATTCCCCCCCCCCCCTCCAACACTATACAGACAGGTTTAATACAGCATATGTTAGCAGCCAGGAAAAATTTGCCAGTGTAGTTTATACAGAATTTAAATGATATTTATAACACAGAAACACACATGTATACAGTTTGAATGTTATAGGTACATACAGTCCTAGATGTACACTGATCCATTCATTGTTAATGTGTTTGTTCAACTGAATTTCTGCAAAAATGAAACTTTGATACAAGAAACTGAAGAAAGTACAAAGTAGACATATGCATTTAGTAATGGTAGTACCTCTGTGTAAAGCTTTTTAAGCAGCCTAAATTGACTTTTGTTTTAAAATAATTCTCCTAGACCCTTAGTCTCAATGTATAAATAAATGAGCAATTTCAACTTATAAACATGTGACATTCCTAGAGGATTTGCCAAGCCTATTGTCAATTTTGTTCATGATTCTGTCAACACTACATGAAAATGTACATGTACAGCATTTCTCAATTTTCCATCGTAACTAATATCTGATACTGTTTATGATATAGACATTTATAAAACAATTATAATACAATAGACTGACAAATCAGCATAAGAGGATTCGTAAAAAGCTCCTATTCATAATACTGACGACCAAAGTATTATCAAACAAATCTTTACAGTATTATACAATCACATTCTAAAATGATTCCTTTCTAATCATTTATCAAAGAAAGAAGAGAAACACAAGGAATTGAACTAGCTATCCTTAGCCATGAGAATTGGTCTATTAAAAAAGAATTTACGGTAGGTTTGCGGTTGCACCATGTGTGAGAGTGAGGGAGGTTTGAGGAGCCCTGAAAAGGACTCTGACTCTGTAATCTTTCTTGGAGGAGTGAAGTCCTGAAAAGGACGGTTTGTTATCTTTCTTAGCATATAGTTCTAAGGAGAACTATAGTTCTGGGAGAGGATGAGTGCAAGCCGACACTTACAAGCAGCATCTAAAAATAGAATTGTTTTTACATTCCTCCTTTTTTATAATGTAAGGCTCCAAGTTAACAATGAAGGTCATACAATTTTGAAACAACTTACTTAAACCTCTTTAGATTTTCAGATTCATGGCAATAACTTAAAAAAGAAAAAATACTGATTGCAAAATTATCTTCGGTGATTCATCAACAATAGTAAATCCTAATTACAATGCTATCCTAAATCAGTTATTTATCAACAATAGTTAATGTAAATTGCAAAAATATCCTTGTCACGTTCATTTCTAAAAAAATAGGTCTATATACAATTGAGAGAGTAAAACCAGGGCCCTGTTTCATAAAACTTGTTATCAAGAACGACTGCTCCAGATCTATGACAAATCTTCTCATGGCCAATAGTACATGTCAGGATCTGAGTAGCTTGTATCAATGATTGTACCTTGTGATTGATAACAAGCTTATGAAAGAGGGGCCCTTGTCGAATCTCCAATAATGTTACTTGTACATGTAGTACTGTTTCTTTTTAGTACTGGGATTCTGATCCTAACCTGGGTGAATCAGTAAACAATTATCACAATTAAACTCTCGGGGTTCAAAGTTATTTAATTTTCATTATTATTTGTTTCAACGTTATTTTGTGCCAATCGGAAATTCATTGTATCTTATGCTTTGAGCAAAAGTACAGGATGGCCCTGCAATTTTCGAACACCATATCCCACGGTGGGTGAAGAAGTACCAAGATGGCCGTGCATTACTTCTCCATGTCGTATGGTTTGGGGAGCGGTAACTTCGTATCCCACTCAAGGTCAGTTAATATTATATCATTCTCTATTTGATTCATTACTGAATTGGACATGGAATATCTTAACAAAAGTAAGGTACACAACTGTAACAGAAATATTGCTGTTTCAAGAAGAATTATTTCTAGACAATCTTTAGTTCTTCAATTTTTTAATTTTTTTTTAAAGAGTATGACATCTGTTTGAGCAAGAAGGGCGTTTAAGTCAAATCGTTTTACATGGAGCTATCACCCTGATGATACTCAACTTCTTTTCTTTTGAATGTTTCAGAGCTACCTATCAAAAGCTCCATGCATATTCATTCTACATCCCCATAAATAACTATAGAGTTTGTTACAATTTCTAGGATTAGCGAAATTTAACAAGATTATCTGCTAATCTTAATGATGAAAATACTTCAAGGTTTCCGTAAGAGCTCAAAAAATATATATTTTCCTCAATGTGTACATGCGCATGCTTTATATTGTACAAATGTATATACAGATCAAATGCAAAAATAGTATTCTTTAGTATCAGAAGAAATGCTAGTAATACATTTTAACACATTTTTCCTTCATTTTAGACCCATAACTAATGCATTAAAGTATTAACAATATTCACAATGGAGGCATATAGATGTACCTGTACTGAGAAAATATGGCATGTAAAGTACTGAATGTTTCTTAGTGATGCTCGGATCCAATAGGTCATAGTTATAAACAATCTTCTTCTATCCTACATGAAGATTTTGCAATGGGAGACATAGGCATGTATTCCTCTGTCGTCTGACTTCCATCCAAAACTCGAAGAACGTATCCAGAATCTCCACCGAAAGGCACGTACCCGTCATCGCCTTCATCCGATTCGCGCCCAGTTCTCTGCTTAAGTTCTCTACATTCCCTACTTGGGACTTGATAGACACCGGTTGCAATGCCTGTGGCCTCGGCTCCAAGTACTGCACTATAGGAAATATATCCGGGAATGCTTTTGCAGCTGCCTGGCTTACGTCCTTGATGGCAATTACTCTGCTCTTTTGAGGGCACACTTGGATTTGTAGTGTCTGAAAAGCCAAGATTTTCATTGCCCTTTGACGGAGTGGGGTAATCATTCACAAACCCAATCCCAAAGCTGTCATTACTGATGTACTCAACAAAAGAGTCTCCACTCCCTGCATCATTACCTGGAGATTCAGAACATTCACCAATTTTATGCGCATCTTTCAGATGAACCGATTTTTTAGATTTGACATCGACATCATCAGAATCTGTTTCTGACTCTGACGACGTGAAAGCCAGATTGGCGTAATTGTCTGAGTGCTCCTGGGGCTGATTCGAGACCACAACATAACCAGAAACCTGCCCTTTGTGGTCACTCCCATAACCGGATGAAGATGAAGATGAATCGGTCCTGGATCTCACTGCCTTTTGTTTTTCTTTGGCTTTTGTCTCATCCAAAGTAATTTCTGGCAAAACTTTTGCCATGTCTCCAGGGATGCAGATTGGTGAGCCAGGAGAACCTGAAGACTCAGATAGTTTGCTTTTGTTTTCTAACACCTTATGCAAGTCCACTCCTCTTACATAATCAGACAAGCAAGAAGATGGGGGTTCTAGGGTCATGTCGCTCCAGGACAACTCCACCTCTTTATCTGTTCTTGCATCCTCATCATGTTTGTCACCTTGAGAGCTTTTTCCAAGCTTGACGTAGCCGATGCCTTCTGTCTGAATACATGGCTTAGAAGAAGGTTGCTCAACTAAGGCAACTGTATTCGGAACATTCTCCTCTCCAGCAATGTTTGAATCCATACCCAATTTTGTATATGCTAGACTCTCCTCGGTCACATAGTTGCTTGTCCGGGACTGTTCTAAAGATCTAGGCTGCTGTCCCGACTGAGGAATTGCAAGAACCGAGTAGGTCATTGGACTAGGAACATAGTCGTCATCAGGTTTGGCCTTGAATGATGTCTCTTGGTTAACTTCATTTAATCCAAATTTCATGTATGCCATGTCGTTACTGACATATCCCGAGTCTGAAGCCATGCTAAGGCAACCGCTATCACAACCTGACATTGTTTGTTTATTCCTTCTATCAGTGTGAACCTCGGCAGGGTCATCAAGCTTGTTTTGGTTGATTGGTATACACTGGTCTTTGACTAGAACTTGAGGCTTCTTCAGAGGGGAGGATAACTGTGAGATGCGCATGTAGGCAATGTCCTCTTCCTCCTCCTCCTCCTCATCATCCAACCATTCCCCTTGAGCAGAAGTAGAGGCACCAACTGCAATGGCATTTTTATCCCCTGGAATCTTCTCCAAGATCGGGTCCATGCATTTGTCTTCTTCAATTGCTGGAAGACCTCCACACCCGTCACTGCTGCTCAGAGACACAGACCTCTTGGGGAGATGCCCTCCTTTACCTCCCAAGCCTGCTTGGCACACTTTCACCTTGGGGTTTTCGAAGGAGTACGTGTCCTGCATGAAGTCAGAAGTATCATAGTCCTCTGCATGGAAGACATCATCGGAGCTAGAAAAGTCCAGGTGATCCTGTGGTGAGGGTGGGACACCACTATCAATGCTGACAGTCCTTAAGTATGCTTGTTTACCAATGTCACCTTTCAAGTTCAGCAAGTCTGTTAATGGGTCCATCATGGACGTCTGCACGATACATTGATAAGGTTGGGATGGATACTCCTCTGCGACAACAACTTCTTCCAAGTCTGGCGGGCAGACATTCTGGATCGTGTCAAACTCTTCCCTTTCACCTCTCTTTGGTCTTGATAATGGCTGCATGTCCTGGAGATAAAAACAAGAATTTTTCTACATTAGCTATTTCCATTCTGGTGAGGGTTATCATATAAAATTAAACACTTCATCGTGCAAAAAATTGCAATTTCAGTTTTAAATATATTTCAGCTTTGATGAGTGGTATTTCTAAATCTCCAAAAATAGTTAAAAATTAATTAAAAATCCAATGTTGGGCGATGCGAGTTTCACTCTCCGCTTACCTTTTTATTTTTCACCATGTCTGTATAAACGGGGTCTGGCCAAGACTTGCCAAGCTTGCTCTGGACATAGTAAAGACTGACTAACAGGGCAAAGAGGAGAATGGCACCCCCAGGCAGTATCAGCCAGATCAGTGGTGACAGGATTGCTATGGAGAAAGACAAAAATTGTCATCAGTGATTTACACATGACTTGGTATTTCACAAAACAAGTGACAAAGATTAATAACATATATTCATTATTGGTCCATCATATGGCGTTACAAATTTGATTCTTCATTTAATAAGACCTTCTTGTAAAAGCAAAGCTCACACATTTTCTCTCAAACTCTAACACAATAGATTTAGGTCATGTGGAGTATTCAACAGCTGTGTCTACTTACTTTCATTTTCAAGGCATTCAGACAGCACAGACTCTGCAGCATCTCCAACTAATGTTGTTGAACCATCAATGACGTTCACAGCAACCACTTGAAACAAGAATGGGGCCTGGCTACAGTCAATCTCCATTTCCTTTTCCAGCTCTGTTGTCTTGAGCCAGTCATCGATGCTGTTGGCTAGGGTGGTGGTCAATGATGACCTGACAAGGATGACAGGCCCGGGAGTTGATGGTTCTATGTGGCTGTAGGAAACCAAATAGTGGTCAATCGGGCCATTGGGGTGGACAGGTGACTCCCAGCTTAGTTTGAATTTGTTGTAAGATAATGGTTGGACGTTCAAGTTTCCAGGCTGTTGAGGAACTGTCAAAGATACAATAAAATTTTATTTTTATTACAGGACAAGGTAATAATCAGCATATCTCAAAGTATGAATGCCTTTTGGCCCTTGCAATCTAAAACATACAAATGTTCGAATTAAAATTTAAGAAAATATTACAAAAGGCCAAATTTTCTATTACAAAATTGTTTTGATCACAAGAATTCCAATTAGGATGCCACAAGGATTAGCTTTAGGTCCTCTCCTTTTTGTCCATTGATGACCAGACTTGTTTTACTTAAATCTATTACAAAACATACAATGCAAAAGTATGATGTCATCTTTCGTGCATGTGAACAATCTTTGATTCCATTAAGGATGAATTTTGATTTAAGAGTTAGCTACAGAACAAGGCATATTGACAGAAAACATACCTCCTATTTCTGTTTTCCGGTATACTTCATCAGAGGCAGCTCCACACATGATGGTACAGGCTCTCACTTGAAGGGAATAGTGGACATAGCCATACAGTCCCTCCACCAGGTAACTCTGGACTCCCCCAGCATAGAATTCCTGCTGATCTTTGGAAGCATTGCTCTTCACTAGGATTGTGTAATTGCGGATAATTCCATTTTTCTCCAGAGGGGGTGACCATGTTAGTGCTATTGATGTTGCAGTTGACTCCAAGACACTTGCATTCAGAGGTTGGCTTGGTGCTGCGATAAAGTAACATACAAATAATTAACCCTTTCAACCTTAGAGAGGCATTTAAATCAAAACCTATATTTTGGACAGATGAACCTTTCCTTCACATTTAAAGTGCAAAAAGGCTTCATTCTTTCCTAAAGAGCAAAACCATAAGCATATATATAGACTGTTGGTCCTGTTACCTTTTCTCTCATAAAATCATCTTTTCAAAGCGAGAAGGGCTTTAACTCTTTGTTAAAGGTAAAGACCAGTATTGGAAACGCCCCAATTTCATAGAATGAAATGGAAGCTCTCGATTACCAATCATGTGAAAGAATATGTTTTGACTAATACATGATGAAAACAAATTTGCCGGGAAACCTCCTACTAATTCATACATTTGGTAAATGTGTTTCTCTCATGGTCTGTGAGAGATATAGGGTAGTCCCATATACATATTTCTGTTTATAGTGCTTGTAACTTTAGGAAGAACGGGCCACATTTCTTATCATTTTGATGATTCCAGAACCTGGCAGATGCTAGATGCTAGATGATCAACCTTTTATGATCGATTCCACAATGTTTCTCTCACAATGCAATCGCATGACCATAACTAGTCTTTACCTTTAAAGCACATGAGAAATTGAATTACTTTTGGCTCCAAACAGACACAATACTTTCTTACGTTAATGTTCAAATATGTAATGGGCATAGTATGGATAAAAAAGGGATAACAGGCATGCAGCTATGCAACTTAATCCAAAATAAATTAATGAACAAAGCAACAGTTTGTCAAGTCTCTCTAAAGCCATAACACAATTCACTCACTTCCTTCGCTTGTGAGTCCTGAAGATGGACATCTGCTTGTTGGCCCTTCTCCAACACTAGTGAATGCAGAAATCCAGATGACATATTGTGAGAAAGGATCGACACCAGTCAGCGTCACTGGCTTCTGGGTGGTCTCTGAGAAAGTCTGCCTTTCTCGCTTATCTGTCGCAAGTAACAAAGTAGATTCCCACAACATGACATTATTACGCTGTTCTACGCAAAACCACATTTTCCTAAAGTGTTGTGGCGTTTGACCAATCTGTGCCAATCTTCAGGGAAGGTTTCGTCATGTGATTTCATCAATCAATTCTTTCAGCCCTCTAACAACAACATTGGTTCAAAATTTGAGTAACCCAGATCCTACAAGTTTGTTTTTTAATTTTTAATTAAGCACTCCATTTCATTTGTAAGTGCATATGGCACCAGTAATCAAACCTCCTAAAGTACTTTTTATAACCAAAATCCCCTTTCCCATGCACTCACCAAGACAGTCTGAGATGGTCAGCTGACACGATGGATCTGGAAGACTCTCTTCCACCACACGGCAGTAGTATAGGTGGTGACCCTGGACTTGCCCATGAGCCTCCTCTTCAGATACATCTATCCAGTTCACCAAGAGGCCGTTCGGGTTGTTCGTGATTGGCTCAACAGTTACGTTGGTCGGTGATGCCTCAGGGGCTGGAATTACATCAGGAAAAGGAAAACAGTTGGTTTACTTTGCTTGATGACATTTTATTTCAGAATTGGTGATTTGCATCTATAGGTAAAAGACTTGAACGGCTAACTAATGTAACTACCAACTTTGCCAGGTTATCAAAATCAAATGCAGGCATCTTCTCTGTCAGGTTTGATATTAGTATTTTTTTTATTTTAAATTCAATAACTATCCTGACAAAAGATCCTAACAGCTGGATATTTAGAGAAGAAAGGTGAAAGTGACTTACTCCACTCTTCTGTTGTAGTCTGTACCTCCATAGACCAACCACTGACCCCTATCTTATTGGTGACAGAGACCTTGAAGCTGTAGAGGACGTAGCCTTCCAGACCATCGACTACGTAGGACAGGTTGGATGAAGGAACTTCTTTGGATTGCCTGATGTGAAAAGATATGTAGAAGGGAAAAATTAAGTGTACTCCATATATTTGTCCCTCTGTACAACAATTTAAGTGATGTGATGAATACAAAATATGCAAGGACTTCTTCCCTGGTTTATTGAATGAAGTACATCCACCTAGTTAAACTGTAAAGCATTTTATGTATTAAGCTCTGCTTCAATATATAATTCATGATTTTTATATGCTAAAGAATTTAATTCTGCTACTGAAAATCTTAAGACTCTTCAGACAAATGATGGTGCTTTCACCAAATGTTTCTTGTGACTGATTTTGATTTTCTTCCATTTAACTGTGGCGTGATTCTGCATTAATAATTTATAAATTAAGTGTTAACAGGGTGGCAACAGTGGGATATAAACCTACACCATTTAAATGAATTGCATACACGGACTCCAAACTTCTATCTGGGATTGACTCATATTTCTTTGTCATTCTGGTATAAAAAAAAATAAAGGACTTTTATTCCAATCCAATCAAATCCAAAATATATTTGATATAGCACCTTTTCCTGCTCAAAAATCCTTTTTTCTTTTCTTCACTAACTATGTATTTATTTATTTTGTAATAAGTTCAATTCTGTTGTGTTTGATTCTTGGATGATTCTACCATAATTGTCAAGTATTAAACTGGTGGCAGCTGTGGGATGTAAACCACGCCATCAAATGACTTGCATATCAAGAAATCAATGTTCTATCTTGGACTAATTCTATTTCTGAGTGATTCTTTTTTTAATTTTTTTTAAATGACTTTGGACTTCAAAATTAGATTACTTCTTAATTTATTGTGTAACAGTTAGGGGGGACTCATCAACATTGTTTTTTTAATGAGTATAAACCTGTTGTTTACCAAGTCAAAGAAAGTTCAGACAAAAATCTTGAAATTTTATTTCAGCCAAAATGAGTGGGTTAGAAAGAGTTTGTTGGGACTTGTTCTTCCTAAATTCAAATTAGAAGTAACCTAAAGTTCATCACATTGCGTTCAAGAATGGAAAAAGAATATAAGAGGCTTTTAGTCTCACCCTTGATCTTGACCTCTAGCCTGTATCCAGTGGACAGTGTAATGACTAATGTAACCCTGGACAGGTGTTGGTTTATCCCAGCTCACCATTACAGACTGGTGTGATAGTGTCTCTGCCTCAACAACACTGGGTGGCAATGGATCTGTAGGAGGAAAAAATTGAACACCCGACTTATTGAAATAGTTTGTAAAAATTGCAGACATACACTGTAGGACAGACATGGAAAGGGAGTCTAAATGTAAATGATAAACGATTCATACTTCACATCCAATAAACAATAAAAAAGAAAAACCACTTGAATATAGAAAAACTGCAAAAATAAAAACAAAAGTTTATTTTTCCCCCCATTTGCTTACTTCTTGACACAATGGCAGTATTCAGAAGGTACATGAATATTTATAATATATACATATTCATGACTTTTTTAACAATGGACTGTCTACTATCACACATATTGTTAAATAATTTTCTTTTATGAGGGGTGCCTTTGAGCATGATTAGATAGAAATATATATAAACTGCCGAAGAAATAAAATAAATTTTCAGAAAATGATTGCTACAGATTTGCCTCTGTTGTGTTGGTTTCGTTTTTGTTTTCATAATTATTACAACAAAATCAAACTCTCTGAGAAATATTTAATTCAGCACTGTTTTAAAGAACTTTTCATCTTTCATCATGGTTTAGATTTTTTGTACACCATCGCCAAAGACAAGATAAGTAGTATTCCTTCAGGAACTAATTAAAATATTATCTTTTCTAAGAACTATGATAGATGTTGGCATTAATCGGTAACTGGTCAATGTTTGTTCACTTGAAGATAAGAGAGTGCCTGCAAACAAAGTCCTATCCAACCTTACTCAATTTAACCTGTTAAGCCGTGCCCAAGACATAGCAAGCTAACTAGGGCAGGGGCTATAGGGACATATAAGCGCATAGGGATACATGTATATCCATGATATGATCTACGATATATAAGTATGATTAATTATTATTATTCAATAGGAATTGCATGCTACAGCAAAACTAAACTGTCTTCAACATCAATGAACATTCATAAGGTCCTATGATATAGCATAAAACAAGTTAAGGGCTATAAAACGTGTGCTAGACCAGAACCACACTGTATTAAACAGCTTAAAGTTCAGAAACTCCAGGAAAGCAATATGCTCTTTTATATTGAATATCTTAAAGCTGGATATGCTTTCATTTACAAACAACGTTTATTTTATAGACACATCTATGATTTATATTAATGAAAAAATGTTGGTATTCTTTGAAGAAATTGTATACATTCAAATTCTGGCTAGCAGATGAAGATTTACATGCTTCAAAAACTCCTTTAATCCTTCAAAATGATGAAGTGCTTTGGATGGCGAAATAAGGAGGAAAAAAATGCCTTCTCAACTAAAAAAAAGAAAAGAATGAATTTCTCCTAAAATGCTTGCACAAATGGACAGCTCATAGTACGACAACTATGTAGCACCCCTTTACCATTGAGAAGTTTGGACTTTGAACACTTAAACGCAAAAGTCTGTTCTTGTGAGGGAGTTATTTGCGAGGGGCTCTGATAAGGGATATACGACTGACACATATATATATATATCCATGCTCTGATATGTTTCCTGTACATACCAACCATATTGGCCCATTGGGTAGATTTATATCAATTTTGATGCAAGCTAACATAACCTTTGGACTTTGGACACATATTGTGTGATACACATCTGTATGCACAAATCTTGACCTGTTTACATTGATATGCGATTATGTCGTGATATTGTGTTAACGGGTGGCGCAATCAAAATCTCAAGAGAAAAACAAATAAAATAATGGCTCCTTTGTCTTTAGGATTATTTCTGCCCCTCCCAATTACTTCATACCTGGATATATGAACATACATTAACATGGATGTAAAATAACAAATAGAAAAGACTGCAGGTATATTCAATAAGTTGTATGAGACACCTGTCCAGATATACATGTATGAATACAATATTTCAAAAGTATATAGTAGAAAATAAAAATATGTGTATTATATAGCCAAAGTTATTAATTCCCTTGAATGCTCCTATTAATCTAAAGGGATCCGGTAACTTTGTCTCAGATCCTGAAATAAAGTTCTGGATTTAGCTCATGATGCAATGATAATTATAAACCTTTAAATCAGTCAGGAACCCTATGACTTTTACAAGCCGATTGCCTGTCTGATTATCAAGATATTTATGATTAGAATTACGAATTTTGAAAACCGTTCGCCTGACAATTTTCATAAAACTACAGTCTATTGGGAAAAACAAGTATGGTAAAACCTGTCACTCAAACATTTTTACTTTTTTGAGGCACTTCTTGATCATTTTGAAGTGCATTTTCTTTTAGGGCTTCAATATTACACCATATCACAGACACTGATAACATGAGGGCCGTGTATCTCATATTTAACATTGTTAAACGATTCCTTTAACCTTTTTAATTTCAACTTATCATATGTTTGCTTGAAGGCAAAATAACCCCGCAAAACTAATATTTTTCCTGCATTCTTCTTTTATTTCTGTCGTTCTGGCAATATTAACAATCACACCATATTGCTGAAAATTGTTCAAATCATGAAGTTTCTTAGTCATTCAAATTGTAAATTTTTCATGCCATCTACCATAACTGTCACTTGCTTGGCTTATTTCATTCAAATTTCTTTGAAACCTTATGTACTGGATCGTTTTGCATTGATGAATTTTTCTCAATATCTTATTTTAGAAAACTCCAGTGATTATTGCTTGAAGTTGGTACATATGTACAAATCATTCACACTCAACCTCAAACACAGAGGTTATTGTGGAGCACTTTAGCTTATTCCTAGATTATATGTATCTGTATTTTAGTCCTTAAGACAGCATGTCTTCAATTTATTACTTTGTCAACATACTGTAGATCATCTCTATAATAGTTAAATGAGAAAACTAAACATTGAACGATGCTCCCACGTCTATTTACTAAAACATCTCTAGATGGAGCAGGGTGTACAAGCTTCGAAACCTTTGGAATGAGGCGCAGTAAACATCGTCCGCTGAGAGCAAGGAGGGCTTTAACCCATATCTTTTGATACAGAATTAAGGTCCTTCTGGCTATCAGCGGACACAATGTTATCTACATGTCACCTGAGATTGCAAAGCAAATACAACAGGTTGAACTTTGAGAATGTCATCATAAAGTCAATGTGTGTAAATTATGATCTGTCACACACATTGATCCCACATTGTTGTCCTCTTTTATTTACATGTTATGTGAATGTATGTTAATGAAGGAACTTTGATTGGAAAAAAATACTTAGGGGAGGGAGTCATTATTAGCAGGATGAGGAAGAGGAAGACAATTAAAACGAAGAAATTTCACAGGATAAGTAGTTCTACATAGTAATATGAGAACTACTCTAATGGAAGTATTTCCTTCCTATCCTTTTATTGAAATATTTATTTCAATTGAACTTTTAGCTTTGTGTACACTGTGTGTTGCTTATTTGTTACTGATTTTTTTTGCTTCAAAAGGAACAAAATTTGCAACAGTATATCGTTCTATAAATATACATGAACCTCATTTTTATATTGTTTCGGAAGGAAATCTGGTAAGGGGTCGTTATTAAGTTTACAGATTTGTATATCTGAAGTGTGAGAAGGTAATAAAATTCAATTCAAATTACTTCTTGTAACAACTCTCAAACTCTCAAAATCTACATGGAAGAAATATATGTTCTCACCAATTAAGCTTGATCCTTTTAAGAGAAATTGTAGTGTACAAAATGTGATTTTTGTTTATTTTTTATTTCAAAAATACTTACTTGTGGTCATATCCTGTATCTCTTCATCTTCGACAGGCCCAGACCCTACGCTGTTGAATGCTGTAATCTGCACTGTATAGGAACAGAACTTCTCCAGTCCTATGATAATGAAACATCAAGGGTTATTTTTTTCTTCTCATTTTTTAAAAGGTGGGAATATAAATGAAGGGAAATAGTGTTATACAAAAACCTTGTGCAATTCTTCATGTTTATTAATACTTGGACTGCTTTCTTTGTTTCTCTGCACAACCAATCATTTACCACATGCATAATTTTGCACAAAACAAAAAGCACTTGGTATTTGGTATTCATTGCAGTAATTTTTACTTTCATATTATGTTACTTTGGTCCAATACACTCTCAATATTTTGGCAAGACATTCATCCATTTGCCACTCTCCATCCAGGTGGAAACAGCTACCCACATTTGGCCACCGTTTATCAGTAGTGTCAAGGTGTGACGGACATATGCACTATATAAAAAGCCACCATTAATCTTATTTTTTGATATCCAACCTAAGTTTTGGTTGCAATATAGAAATTATAAGAATAACAGTGTATATTCATGTTATCATTAAATGCTATTATCTGGTCTTACAATGGAGAGTGAACTGAATGATTATACTATCATCATTATACCTTCATCATTTTATTAGTGTATACACATACCTTCCGTGATGACTTGTGTGTTGTTGACTGTGTCGTTCAAGATTTGCTGATCTACACAATGCGAATGAGGGATGACTGTGACACGGTAGCCAAGTATAGGACCTCTCTGTTCACTCTCTTTCACCGTCTGAAATGAGGATAATAGCAAATACAAACTCAGTTATTACTCCATCTCATCAAGATTGCCACTTTCAACCTAGGTGTAGTTAACAGGTACCTGATTGGCAGGAATTTCTTGAAAGTACCATAACGCAGCTTGAATACAGCCAGGATATATATAAACAACAAAGACACCTTGCACACCTATGTATATAAAGGTATACATATATGTGGATTATGAAACTTTTTGTACTCTTCATTACTTTTTTCCACTTGTTCTTATTCTTATCCCAATGATACAAATATGACTTCTTTATCTCAAATTAACCACACACAAAACAAAACAATGCCAAAACATACCAGTACAAAATAGAAATAGGGATTACTTTTCTGTTCATACGTTATAAATAAATTTGAGTTGTAAAATGGATGATGCATGAGAGAGTTAATGTTTACAAAATATTTGCGATGACTAGGCCCAAAATGGGTTCGGGAGATTCATCTTGGGGGATGCTCCGACATTCTCTGATGACAATTGCTCTGTGTTTAATTTCTTTAACGATATATGGTTTAGGGTTAGGGTTCGGGTTAACTAGCTGGGAGGGGGAACATCAAGACATGGAGTGGAATCACACTGCAAGAGTGAACTAGGATGGCAGAAAACAGAGACATGTATGAAGTATTTTTTTAAAATTGCAATCAACCTGGAAGCTAGGAGAAGTTACATTGATAGATAGATATGGTTGTTTGGGGGTTTTCAGTCAAGCTTAGGGTTAGAGCTAAGGTTGGATATAGTGTTTGGTCAACAGATAGAGTAAAGAATGTAGGACTTGACTACAGAGCAAATTGTTGCCAGATCATGTCTCTTCCAAACCAGGATTGCACATCATATTGAACTGAATCAAGCAAGAACTGTTTGATCTTTGACCAGCAGATCATCTTACCTCCCATGATATCTTGACGTTCCTTTCATAGTCACTCGTTCCATTAAGGTAAGAGGTTTGTAGGTTCTGAACAGTTCCGACAGGGACTGTGCAGGAAAAAAATCATTGAAAAACTCGTCAAACTGCATGTACGATGAAACAGTTACATACTCACATACAGAAACCTACTTTTAATAACGACCACCTGTATAGAAAGACCACATTTTTGGTTTTCCTTGAATGTTCCCCATTGAAAGTTGTACTCAAGGGAACCTGTACATTAAGACTACATACACCTACCTATAAAGACCACTTTTCTTGTCTCTAATGAGTGTACTTTAAATAAAGGTTTGACTGTAAATTACTGTTCAAATACTAACATCGTATTTCTAATGATTTTTTTGTATAGGTTTCAATAAAACAAATTTTGAAGGGAAACAAAAAGCTGTCTTTAGAGACAGGTGGCCCGTCTTGGCTGAACCCTTTCAGAACAGGGACTTTGTGTTTTGCAGGGCAATTTTGATTCTTTGAATTGTTTTTCATATTGGCAAATAACCACATTTTTCATTTAATACTACATTGTTCTAATGAAATGAAATGTCTTAGAAAACGGTACACAATTGAAGTATTTTGGATCTAAAAGTTTAAACAAGTTCAATGAAAAACAATAAGTTGAACTTCCAAACATGATGCAAATTTAAGGATCGTAAGGCTTAATTTCCTTTTAAAATTCCCAGTACCATACGTAATGCATACCTGCCAACATTTGAAAACAAGAATTAGGAATTTCTAGCACGGTATGCTTTTCGAAAATATGAAATCTGTCCCCTTAACAGGCGTTTGCACATGCAGCGGCAGTGTAACTGGCAATATGCCGTTTCTGTACAAAAAAGCAAATACAAATCGCTGTTCGATCTTGCAGCCATTCAAGGTAAGCAATACATGAATTTTCAAATCGCGGCACATGATAAAACAATTTTAATTTGGCTTAGGCGAAAAAATTATACTTTTTTTTTTTAAATCCTAAATTCTTAAGAACCCTAAATATCGGAATAGTCGGGATTATTCAGAATGGTTGGCAGGTATGGTAATGCAGTGATCGATTAGAGCTAATTGGACAGAATGTTTCCCGAAATTTTAGTCTTTTCTTTTCATGCATCTGGTATACTTTTTAGGACTCTGAATCAAAGTATTATCGAGCCAATTAACAGACACAAAATGTGGATTGCTTATTGGCAAAGTTCATTGCATGTACCAGAACTAAAGATACAATGTACATGTACATGTATTAACTGTAATTTTAATCCTAATACTACAGTGAGAGGGGAAAAGGGAAAAAAAAACTGTACAGATATAACATTATGAAATGAGAGAAAAGGGAGAATGTTTTAGTTGAAATGCAATCATACACGCAATTTCTTACCAGCTTCATCAGTTCTGCCTTCTGCAGGGTCGGACCATTCTCCCCAAGCCTTGGTCTTGTGGTACTTATACTGGCTGGCCACTTCCACCAAATAGTTGGTGTAAGGGTCTAGCTGACGAATTTCACAAGGCTGGGAATTGCAAAGCAGCTGGACGTTACATGCATGAGGAAGTCAAGAAAAATATAATGAAGGTAACAACATCTGAGCAGCAGAAAAACAATTTGATTGGCCTTTATGGGACTCTCTTTACAAAGAAATTAGCTGTACTGTAAGCACATTACAAATGCATCTTTATAAAGAAAAATAATACTGCGGTGTACCGCTTACATGTAGGTTTTCATCAGACCAATTGAACATGGGATTAGCATATAACTTTGTAATTATCAGGGCCACTTGGTCCTAAATCCTGTAGTTTATACCATTAGAAATTTAATGGCTTGCCTTATGATTAGTATTATGGGTAATGGTACATGTATGTACTTCAATTTTGTTGAAAAAACTAAATGAATGACGTTTTCTTAATTTCCCGAGTCCCGAAGACCCTCTGAGAGACTGTCAAGGGTATGCTTAAGTAATCTATTGGTGGGACATCCAATTCGCTGTGTGCGAGAGACGCGTACACACATCGATGGTCTTTCCATCAAGTCCGGCGTGTCAGCAAATTATGACATAGTGCACAAAAACTGCACATGGACATTACATGCCAAGAGTATGTCTTTCTAACACTTACCTCCCCCAGCCAATTCTTTGGGTTGGACTCCGACGCCCATTGAAGACGATACGCCAGCATGAAAGAATATATGTCATCCCAATCAGTGGGCAATGCCCAAGAGGCTTGGAGAGCAGTAGAGCTCCTGGACGTCAGGATTAGGTTCCTTGGAGGTAGAGGAATAGCTGGCAAAAAATGGAGACCAAAGAGAATTAACTGACCTGTTTCTGTCAAGTTTCTGTCAAGTTTCTGCTTCTATTAAAACCAAACCACAACCGCCGCCGCCACCGCCACCGGCCCACCGCCACCCCACCGCCACCACCACCACCACCACCACCACCACTACCACTTCTAACACTTCTACTACTACTCCTACTGCATCTACTAATTTCCACTCATGTACATTATCACAGTACATACTAAGACTTGTAGTGATTCGAAAGTGAAAAAGTACAATTAACTCACTTTCCGCATCAGGGTTAAAGGATGCATTCTTGATGGCATCGTCTCCTAAGTCATTAGATGAAACGATGCGCACTTCCTGCGTGGATCCACTGTGATGTTCACGCGATATGAAACACTTGTTTGGGGGCCGCAGTTCTGGGCAGTCGTTCCAGTTCCTATCAAAACTACAGTGTTAAGGAACAGATTAAAACATGTTGGCCCGAATTCACAAAGCAAGGTTTGAGCTCAGACCAAGGTTTGAGGTCAAACCTCCTTTTGTTCTTTACAAACCAGGTTTGTAAATAACAAAGGGAGGTTTGGCGAAACAAAAGGAGGTTTGACTTCAAACCTTGGTCTGAGCTTTGTGAATTCGGGCCGTTATGTAAGGACATTGTGAATGATCTGTACATCGGCATCTATAGATGAATTAAAAGCCATTCCTAATACTGTGAACATTTGATTGAATCGACACAAAAAATAAATTCAAGGAAAATAATAACTAAAATGAAAGATCTTTCACAATATAATAAACTCCCTGGTATTAATCCCCCCCCCCCCTGTCTCTTTCTCTCTCTTCTCTTTCTCTCTCTCTCTCTCTCTCTCTCTATCTTCTATCTAAGTATCTATCAATTTTACCTCCTAGAATTTTATGGCACTCTCAGACCTTTAACATAACATTTTCAGCAAAAAATTACAGATTAAAAAAAAAAAAGTAGAATGTTATCTGCTTATATGCAAATAGTTGACATAAAATTGCTATATTTTAATTAACTATTTATTTATTTATTTATTTATTTATAATCTTTTGACAGGGTAGCCCATTCACCACCAAGTAGTGGTCTTCCATGGGGCCCTGAATGAACATATTTACATCGTTTATAACATTTATACAGAACAGTTACAAAAATAACACTTGTTTGCAAAATAAACATATATCATTAACCTAGTAAACAGTAACAGTAACTATTAAGAAAACATAGTGATGCATCTACAAATCGCTGAACTAGGTTCTCAGCTAACCCCTAAAATCAAAGTGCCCAAAGTAATTCCCCAAAATATAAAAGCATTACAATTTCATAACTACATGTATAAGAGTCTATATAAAGCACAAAAAGATGAGGAAAATTGAGCAATATTCATGATCTTAAACACCTGTGCAAGCGAGCCCTCATTGGTTATCATACTTGGGATTAAACAAATACAATTTTCCCAACATAATTCATCTAGTTTACTTTAGTTCCCAGCTTGGGAGAAAGAATAGCATTTTTTTAATCATTGTAATCAATGACCTGTATTCTCCTGCCCCAATATACAAACACATAATATTAAAAGAACACCATAAACTAAAGCATGAATATGAGGCAATCGTTTCTCTGACTATTATACAGCACTCATTTGTATCAATATTGAGGGGTGTTAAAAATCAAATGGTACCAAAGCGACTACAAAATTAAATAACGGGAGTGAAACAAACAAACAATACAAAAATTAAAGCAAATTATATCACATTAGAATGCAGAGGATAGAACTAAAAGAACACAAGTGCAAGAATATGTGACCGTTTACTCATATACAGTACACAGTAAGTCAAGTCAACATAGGTGAATTAAAAGATGGATTTTTACTTTGAAATTGTGTATATTTAAAAGAAAAATAGAAACAAAACAGGACTGATGCAGAAGGTAATATTCTTTTCCTAATAATATTTACAAAGAATAAAATTTGCAGAGACTTTGATCTGACTCGTGGTTTTCTTGACTCTTGACAATAGTTATTGATTCTGGGATTCTGGCATGCCATTTGGAAGAAGATAAAGGGTGGGTAAACATAAACCATGGAGATAAAAGAAGAGATAAACAAAGAAGCAAAGTTTTGTGAAAAATGATGGAAAAAGAGAAAAGAACATGTTTACATTTATGTACATGTTATTCATCATTTGTTTTCCCTTTTTTTATGTATACAAGTTGTATTAAGAATTGTTGTTAATGTTGTAATTGTATTTGACTCTTCAAAAATCAGAATTGGTGAAAGGAATTATCAGAACCTTTTAAATTTATGCAACAAAACGAAAGCTTTTCATAAAAATCAACGCTACAGCAACACCTACAATTGTTATACATTATTGAGGTCGTCAGGTTGAATACAAGTGCAAAGAAAAAACAAAAACGGGGCCAGAATTAATTGGGGGCCAGAAATAATTGGGGGCCAGAATTAATTGGGAGCCACAACTTTTTAAACCTTTCAGACATGCAATAACAGCAAAAAGTTAACAGGGGGCCTTTTTACAGAGCCAGGGGCACAATTTGGGGCAAATCCTCCTTTCGTTTTCAATGAGATATGCCAGATTGGTCTTTTGCCATGGAATGGGTGGGGGGGCGCGCTTATGCCCCCTGTGCCCCCTGGATACTCCAGTAAATACAACTGTAATGTGGAAGCTCTATACAAGTGTGTATTTCCTGCCTGGCCCGTCCCAGGAAGTGTAGGGTTGTAAAAGCAATATAAATTTCTTTATGTCTGATCTCAATATCAGAGAAAGTAAATTCAAAGCTTCCTGTATTTCTATGAAAGAAGGAATTCCTCTGACGACCAGGATGTGACGATTGCAAGAACAGCCCACTTTCATGGACAATGACATGCAGTCTGATGACTCTTAAGACATTTGTTCATTTATGTAAGCAATCAAAATTAATAGTGTTTAATCTATTTTACTTTTGAAGCTCATGAAACAAGCAAATGTTAATTTATATGAAAGAACATATTTGTGCTTCATTAAACACAACCAAAATTCAAAAACCAAGATGATTTATCTCAAGCTTTTGCTGAAAATAGCTTTTATTTTCTATTTTCCTACAAATGAAATTGAGGTCAGGTTGCACATATAGGTCTATTCTGCAATACGTAAGTGAGCTCTAAGTTAGACTCAACAGATGTAACATACATGTAATCGAGCCATGGCAATATCATGCTGTGTTTGTTTATAGTTTCTTTGAAGGTCTTATCATGATGAAAGATAGGTAAATATAAACTAGATAACGAACAATGAGCTACTCAAAACTTATTTTTCTACCGGGTTTTGTTACCGGGTTGACCTAACTCTGAATACACTAGTTCGGCCCGCAAGACGTCCGGCCCGAAACGCTCAACCGGCGGTTTAGAACCCAGTAGGCCTTCCGAGCTACAGCACTAGTACTATACATTTTCTACTATACTTGTTTGGCACATGTCATTTATTTGTAATCTTGAACATTCAGTGTCATCTTTTGTTGGATTCTGTGAGAATCTATTTTCTAATTTCTATATTAACCAAAACTAAAGTTTATCTTTAATATTTGCAGTGAAAAAAGTAAGTGTTTCTAACAGAGCATAAATCAAGCAAAATGCTGAGAAAAAGCATATCCCAGGTGAGAAAAAGAAAGAATAGGGTGCTAATATGTGAAACCTGCCTTATTCTACATTTCTTCTTTTTCATAAAAAGAATGTTTATGGTAATTACCAAAATTGCTGACAAAATGTCATTTTTCTTTACTATGACACGTCACACATCAATATCTTCTTTTTCACGTTTGACATGATATCTTTATTTTCTAGATATATTTTCAGTAAATTCCTCCAAACATTGCTGTAAATACCTGTATAGAATCAGTGCAAAACCTGGCAATAAAGTTGTGAACACATGCATTTAAAACCTAAAAAGATATTGTGGGGGTTGCTAATTTGGTACTTCTGTCCGTTGAAATAAGATCATCTTAACCACAAATTAAGCTGAATATACAAACTGAAAATTAATTTTTTAGTGAAAAAACAATATGCAAAACTCTTTTAAATTCTTAGTGGAAAACAAAATTCTTTAAAAATTATATACAAGTCTCATGGCCCAAATAATATTTCTTTTCTAATCGGCCCAAATAATATTTCTTTTCTAATGATCCCAAATTGTGCAATACAGAAAAAAAAGGTGAGAGTGTGTACAAGCGCAGAATATTTATGATATCTGTCAAACTAACCAAGATGACAAAAGCCAACATGTTGAGAATATTGATCCGGCAGACCTTCAATTAGAAACATTTTAATGCAGTTCATTTATCATACAAATTTCTAGAAAATAAAGCTACTTAACAATTGGATCATTCCATGAGGTTGGGTTAAAAAAAACTACTGTGACGACGTCCATGTAAGATCTTCTACTACACATATTAGATGAAATCCTCTGTTGAAGATTTGAATGCTGAATATTTATAGTAGTGCACTGCCAGAATCATTTGTGTTTCAGCTGCTTCTCTTCCATATCTTTTCATAGAATGCATTTTTCCCCCCAGCCTTACATGGACATCACATTTATATAACATCACATTTACTTAAAGGGACTGGGTAACATTGTTCAGATGAGAGATAGTGGTTCTAAGGTAGTAACTTCAATGCTAGATGTACAATTAAAGATAATCTGAAAATTTGAGTGAAAATGGACCATTATTCATGGTACAAATTGGGAAAAAATGATCTGATCGATTCCTTAATTCTCCCAACTAGGTCTAGATCTAGATCTATAGAACAATTTAGTAACAAAGGTGAATGGAAATCTCACAAAGCAATAAAATGGCTCTGCATTCCATTCCAGACATTTAAGTGTTGACAGATTTTTTTATAGCCTGTTTTATGTCTTTTTTTTCATGGAAAAACGGTTGGGAAAATTCAAAAATGGTTGGGAGAATTTACTGTTAATCACTGTTAGAGGGTGCCTCCCATCGACGCCTTCAAAGAAAACCATAGATATCTTTGTGGTTTGAGAATTTTTTCAGGATTTTTTGCCTGTCAGAGGGTTAGTACAGTAGAAGTAACATTTTATACAAAAATTAAGCAATTTTTGTCATCAACCTTCAACGAAGTTACCCAGTTTATAATATTGATTCACCATGAAGCTTGAGTACTTCTGAACATAACTGGCTACGATTTTTATGCAAAACTCAATGTGAGCAAACATTGTTATGATTGACAGGAGACATAGTTTCTCATTTCTGATATGTCACAAAAACTGCCCCAACCCGGCCCATGGAATGACCCAATTATATTAGTAAATATAGAATGATATCATGTTAAAGTTTATGTAAGGCTGCATGAAATTGCTGACATTTTTAATTTAAAAGGATCAGGGGCCAAGAAGTCGATTACGAAATGAATTTCACAGAAAACCCTCCTGTCAACGAGAGTTTGAGACAAAGACAATGAATCACATAAAAACAAAATTGCAATAATGGAAACACAGATTGGCAACTCTATGACTAACCTATTCCAGCTACACACAATTTGTTTTTTAAAGTAATATATTACAAAATTTACATTACTTTTTTTTTTTTTGCCTGGCATGCCAAAAATATTGATTGGTCGCATGTTTTCATATTTTCTACTCATTGAAAATACATATACTATGAATCTGTTCCTTCATTATCAATAAGAAAAGAGAATAATGATTTTGTGAATTCTAACAAGCAGAGAATAGCATTTTGTCTCATTTCTAAAACCTTCACTTTGCCATTTTTACCTCTGCTTCTAAATCTATACGGGTTGAAGCAATTGAAGAGCAAGACTTCAGATATGGATTGAGAGGGGTAACCTTGATATTTATAAGGACCGCTATTCATATCTTATAATTGTACATGTATTTTAGTATTGTGCGCGGACCTGCGGAAGAACAGCCTCTGACTGAAGTTGGTGCCGTGCAAAAATAAAATAAATTGAACTGAACGGATTTGAACCTAACATTTATTGTCTTTTCTGTTGGGGTAGAGCTGGTGGTGGTGGTGGTGGTGGTGATGGGTAGTGAGGTCTGACAAGGTCTACCGGTATAGTGCAACAAAATACAAAAGGCAGTGATAAATTTGTTTTTGTTTTTATTTAGGGGCGCGATATCTAGCCATCTTAGCAACAAGGGGGCAGGATATAATAACCAAATTACACAGGAAAAATTAGGAATTGTAAACATAAATATGGATGCAGGTTCAGAAAAAATTTTACATTATTTAATGCGAGACATGATGAATTCAAAGCAAACAGAAAATAAATGAAATTTGTTTTTGTTTTTATTTGTATGAATAAGTGACCCCCTTTTTGTTTATGAATAGGAGTCCTTCAGGTATGGGAAGTTGCACGTTATGAATAGCGTTCCTTATGAAAAGCGTTCCTTATGAAAAGCGGTCCTTATGAGCGGTCCTTATGAAAAGCGGTCCTTATGAATAGCGGTCCTTATGAATAGCGGTCCTTATGAAAAGCGGTCCTTATGAAAGTGGTCCTTATGAAAGTGGTCCTTATGAATAGCGGTCCTTATGAATAGCAGTCCTTATGAAAAGCGGTCCTTATGAGCGGTCCTTATGAAAAGCGGTCCTTAAGAATAGCGGTCCTTATGAATAGCGGTCCTTATGAAAAGCGGTCCTTATGAAAAGCGGTCCTTATGAAAAGCGGTCCTTATGAAAAGCGGTCCTTATGAATAGCGGTCCTTATGAGCGGTCCTTATGAATAGCGGTCCTTATGAATAGCGGTCCTTATGAAAAGCAGTCCTTATGAAAAGCAGTCCTTATGAAAAGCGGTCCTTATGAGCGGTCCTTATGAAAAGTGAGCAGACTCCGAATGAGACATAGAGTTGGAGAAAAACAACACTCACTGCAAAAAATTTGCATCGTTTATTAAATTTAAAAATAAAATAGGTTGAAAAAGAACAAATGGCCAATGAGATGGTAGAGACAAAGGCCCGAATTCACAAAGGAGGTTTACATTTAACCCATGGTTTAAACCTTCATTTACATAACCCATGGTTTACAATTAGCGCAAAATAAGCGCACCATGGTCAAAAGGTCCAATGTTAGACAGGCGCATGGCAAGGTGAGCTTATTTTGCGCTAATTTTTAAACCATGGGTTATGTAAATGAAGGTTTAAACCATGGGTTAAATGTAAATCTCCTTTGTGAATTCGGGCCAAAAAGTTTCACGTAACACATAAAAAGTTAAGCTGGAACTGTTGAGTGACATAAATGAATTGCTATTTCATTGCATCTGAGATTCTAAAATCAGAAACATCACTTACATGAATTGAAATGTGTGGGACTCGTTGATGATGTGAGTAGGTATTGGGTCCCACTCGCATTCATAGTCTAGGACGTTGTGACTGGAGCACGTCAGCGATGTTGCAGGCTGGGGTATATCTGCAACAACAATTACAGAAAATCAAAAGTCACAACCAGAAGGAAAAAAAACTTTTTTTTTAAATTCCAGAGTTGAATTAAATATCAACAATATATATCTCTTAACCGGAAAAATAAAGTAATGAAGAGTGGTAGTAATTTATTCCAATGCTTAAACTAATAATTGTGATATTTGTTTGATATACATTTACATAGAAGTGTAGATTAGATCCTTCTTATTTGCGTAAAAAGTATTTAAAGCAGATATCACAAATCTAAATGTAATCTTATTCAAATTTTGTTTACTGCTCAATTAGTATACATTCAAATCTTTAAATGCATGTCAGGATAAATGGGAACTATTTAGCAAAAGAATAGTCATGTAAGCACTGTATAAGACAGTGTAGATCTGACAATAGTCATGACGATTGAGTCAAGTTCTTTTAATTGCGACTATTCTGAAACTTCAAAGTATACATCAATCATTTTGTACTACACGGCATGTAAAGGTATACAATTAACCTTTCAAGAGGACTATTCCACATTTTGTGTATTGGCTCAAAAACTTTTCGTTTGTTAGTAACAAAAATATACAAAATACAGGAAAAGAAAGGGCAAAGTTTTGGTATACATCGTATCCAATTTGCAAGATGCACGACCGCATTGCTTGTGAGGCCAGGAGTTTTAAAAAGGAAAATATACTTTAAAATCCTTAAATTGGCCAAATGTTGATGGAATCAAATCAATGTTTATTTAAACAAGATTTTTATAATAGACAAATTTCAACATATAGCGACTAACTATGCATAGATGGCCTTTTATTTGAATGTAGAAATAAAAGAAAAGTATTATTTTTGCATATTTTAAGGAGAAGTTTCTGTACTGAAAGGGTTAACCTTTCCCAATTGCTTCCAGGTTATTTTACAATGTCATCACATGACTAGAACTCAACTTTAATCTTTAATCTGAGCGTGGCTAAAACTTATATCATACTCACATCCAACCTGAATCAAGGAACTCTGAAATTCACCGACCAGGGCACAATGATAGGTGGCAGTGTCTGTCAAGCTGGCATTCACAATGGAAATCATGGAGGTCTAGGAAATGTAACCAAGATAGAAAAAAAGGGCATAAATATTACAAAATGAAAGGAAAATGAAGGATTACAAAATTAAAAGCTAATTCTTAAAAGGATCGATTGAAATAGGAAAGGAAAGTACAGACAAGAAGACCAATGTGACTGCAGCTCCAATGTGCTTGAATTATTCTTTGGATATCAGGGTGAGGACAGAAAGGCTATACTAACACGTCAATTACAACATTAGACCTTTGACCTGACTATCCCAAAATCTGCTCAATCTGCTCCCTACAGTAATACACACCAGTTACACTTACAAGTGTGCAGTTCACTACTACTAAAGTAGCTAAAACAGTCATTGATTTGGTGATAAGAAGTTTAGAAAACTTTTAATTTAATCTAAATTGACTTGCTAACCTTTGACATTTGACCTTCTTTTGCTCAATCAATAAATTTTTCTCACCATGGTGATGCAGACTAATTCGTTCCTCTGACCTACTTAACTTGTGTAATTTAATTAATCTTACACAGAGATAAAACCCTTCTGGCTCAGCTCTAGACAGATTATTCTGGTTGAAAGGGTAACTTTCTTACCGTGTCGTTCACCATATAATAATCCTCAAACGGAATGACGTCTTGGTCTTTGTACCACACAATGTCATTCGATGTCAATGTCGATGTCGATGTCGATGTCGGCATCCCTCTCTCAGCTCCACTATCATTCCTCAAGATGCAAGTGATGTTCAGGTCCTCCCCAACTTCAATAATACCACTTTCAGGGAAAATATCAACTGTGAAGAGAAAAAATAAATCAAAGCTTTCAGGCAACTGTTGTTTGCCATATAGTTGCTATAATTTTATGTCCCTGAAATTCAATCACCTCACAAGCCCTACTATGGAATCGTAAGACAACTGTCTCCCTTTAAACGAAACAATTTCAACCTGGATAAAGTGATATCATAAAATAATAAATAAATGAAATAGGATCCCTTTTTTTACCACTGTTTAGGAAATTTAAAATCATTAATCACTTCCTTGCAATACAAGAGTCATTTCCACTATGAAACCAATTTCACTGCCATTGTGTGGTGCAATTAGTTAGCAAAAAGTCCATAAACGGATCTTATGAACTGGGGATACAGTTACATGTATATTACAAAAGAGGTGACATATAAGTCATCTTTATGTTGGAACAAAATAAAGAGGTTCATTTAAATTACCCATGTCCTCTGCCAGAAGAAGAGAAACTGACAAGAGGCAGGGTCACAAATAATATAACATAAAAATGTTAAAAGGTCCTCTAAAAAGAAAAGACCTTCCGGAGTCATACATTTTAAAAAACTGAATGTTTCGTCATTTTGTGTTTTGGATCAAATGGAAAAGTTGTCCAGCACTTTGCCCCAGTGACACTGCAGATTAAGTCAATTTGAAGCACGTTTCTTTCACAATGATTACAACTTTCACAAACTCATAACTTTATCATTGTTTGTTGAATTACTTTCAAACTTCTACCAGTCTGCTTCTCTGATTTTTCTGCTTAATTTTAGATCGTTTTACTAGCAAAATTAGGAACTCCCTTGAACACAATCGTGGCTTACAGTTTTGGGTACTAGGGGCAAAACTTGCTTTTGATACCTAATGTTTCATGTCAGGCAAGTGGGGAATTCCCTTCATGTCACCAAACATTTGACCTACATGAGCAAAATGATTGTAAGACTTCTCCAAAGGGGAACGGTACAAATGTACATGAAAATGGATGCTTGGGATCGGGGATAATAATAAAGGGAAATCCAAGCTTTTTAGCCAATTGCTTCAAAACAAGGCAGAAAATCAGAGAAAGTAAATCGATGAAGGTCTGAATAAAATCAGGTAAACAATAAGAAAGTCAAAAAATGAAACTATGAAAATGTGATCAATAGAAATTTCAAATTAGCCGAACGGGTAATGTCACTGTGATGCAGTTCCTGACAACCCTCCCATTTGTTCCAACACACTTAAACTCCAGTACTGGTAAAAAGAGAAAATTAATTTTCACAGAATCAAACGAAACTTACACTCAAGATTACAAATAAATGACATGTGCCAAACAATTTTGGAAGAAAATGTATACTGGCTGAGTAATGAGCAAAGAAAGACAAGGAAATCAAGGTAGTACCAGCCCTGACACCATGTGCGTTGTCCCATATAGCTTTCTGTGTACAGTGCTTGTTACTTTACTAAGACTCAGTCAAATTTATTATGATTTCGATGACTCCAGACCCTTGCAGTGCACACCAATACTTACATGCTCCATGATCCAACTGTTTCTGATCCTTTCCACACCTTTTCTTTCACAATGCAATCGTATTAGCAGTATTAAAGTTTAGCTTTAATCAACTTAATAACTGAAATGTCAATTTTTTTCCCAATATGTTTTAGTGTTAGTATTGTGTTAAGTGGGGGGAGGGGTCTCTTCTCTCTAAGCACCTACAATAATACATCCAAATGAAAAACAAATCTGCAATTTGCAGCTTTATTTGACTGTTTTGTTTTGTTTAATATGTAATCGTTGATCAGTCTATTTTGTTTGTTATAGCGCTTCGAGACTTCAATGGTAAGCACTTTATAAGTAATGTTGTTATTATTATTATCATTATTCATTATACATGTATACATGTACCTCACTTTAGAAATCCAGCCATCTGATTAGTCGTGATTTCAGCCATTCCCGTAGAGAAACGTAAAATGCCAAAACCGGTAAATAGTCTGAATGCCAAAACCAGTGAATAGTCTATTGACTATTGACCTGTTTGGGCATTTTACGTATATATGCGTGCAATCTCAATGGGAAGGATTTTAGCACACAAACTTGAGTGCTGCGCAATCAGACACCCTATTAAGATTACCGGTAGGTGTCGATAGCGTAAACAAACTTGATTACCATGATTGGTAAGTTGCACATGTATTATATGAACCTTTTCGGTATATAAAAGTTATAACGACTGCTTTAATGGTTGAGGCAAAGTTGTTTTTAAAGGCTCCCAGGGAGGTCACATCGTGCTATCATCGCTAGGTAAGCCTCTGTCTCTCATAGCAGTCATTATATTTTTGATCAATGAAATCCTGTTCAGTGATTGGTCAACATAGCATCATGTGACCAAACATAACATTGCTATGATGCTACTGAAGAGTAAAATGTGTTACATGTGACGTCACTATACCATAACACTATACCATGGATGACGTCATAGATAAGGTAGATACATTTGTAAGCATTGTGACATCATATCATGTTCAGTCAAAAGTAATGCGCAATTTGCGCGTCTTATTAAATGCGTGTTAATATAATTGTGGGCAGGTTAAATTGACAAATTCAAACTGAACTTCTCCAATACCAGGCTCAATGTGGGTGACATACATGTAAAAATAAAGTTAAAAACCTTATGCCAGCCATTCATTAAGTCAGATCATAACGAAGTGATGTAAAACAAATATACCAAGCATTTAGTTTGAAAAATATAAAGCAAATATATCATGCACTATTTCAAGCCACTAGTGAAATTATGGATTCCTCGGCGACAGAAATAGCACTATTTTCTTCGGGGCTACGCCCCTCAAAAAATAGTGCTATCTCTGCCACCTGGATCCATAATTTCAACTAGCGCCTCTCAGTGCATGGTATATTTGATTATTATTACTATATTATATACATGTGTAATGCTCCATACGAGAAGGCATTTCTTATCAACAACAAAAAATTAGTCAGAACTTTTCTTTGATTTGTCCAATTTATTTCAAACTTTGGCCATTCTTGTTGTTGTTTTTCTCTCTACAAGTTCACAAAAATGAACTTATGATAAATTGGATTGCCATTGAAAGAGAACGTTGGGTTGAGTTCTAAGCAACTTTATTTGACATTGTTTGAAATTCTAAAATCAAAACGAACGATTGTTTTTTTTAAGTTAAACTTGTGCTTACAAGAAACTCAGGGACAGATTTATTATCCGTTAAAACACCTTTATTTTTAAATGGTACATGATAGTAAATATATAGAATATTTAACAAGGTCAGGAAAACACTTTACGGTACAACGTTGTAACTTGTTTGAACTTCAAAAACCTTTGATTACCTACAAAAGAAACTTAGGGACCTAAAGTCGCCTATTTATAATCTGTTACAACACTTTCATTTTTAAAAAGTACATTTAACAAGACCAGGAAAACACTTTCTGTTACAACTATACTTGATAAACAGGGTCATAATGTTACATTCTTCATCACAGGGCCCAAAGGCACCATATAACATCATGGGTTATGGTTGTTCACTAGTGGGGTATTTTTGCTACATATATATGCAATTGTTGGATTGAAAGGAATTTGACAATGTTTTAAAATGAAATCAAATTCCAGGTGTGATATGTCATGTGAGGAAATCATCCTGTTCAAATTCAAAGCTGGTATGTGCTTTTAAGGGCAACTTTTAATAATTATTGATTCATTGGAATTTCTTCATGTTTTGCTCCCTGGTATATTTTTTTTAGAAAACTCTCTTTTGGAGGGCAAATTTGCTATGAATAGCCACTGACCAACAGAATGAAAAACAAAGTGTGCTAAACCATTTACAGCCTGTTTGCATCAAAATAATACAAGCACTGAACGTTTGAAATACTGTAATAACAGATGCCAATGAAATACACAGCTTTCTGAGGATAATTACCTTCAATCCCCATTACTGGTTGACATGACATGAAGGTCAAGAGGACAAAGGTCATCCCCAGGTAAGCCCATGATCCAGGGTGGTGGTATTGAGTTGTGGTAGTAGCTTTCCTCCTCAAATGGTCACTATTACCGGGGAGAGAAGCTCCGCCCCTAACCATCAGCTGGTCAGCATGCCTGGCCTCACTGAATGGCATCCCTCTCCTCTGATTGGTCAAAAGCCCCAGGTACAATAGGCTCCCTCGTGCCTGATTGGTCAGTGAGCAGTCTTGGCACACTGCCCGATTTCCTGAAGCGCACTTCCTCATTCTTTTCCCTTGGCTATCTGCAGTGGCCTTGTGTAGTGCTACTTTTTTTCTCACCCTGAAAGATAAAAATGAAAAAGAAAAGAAAGGGAAAAAAAGTCAGCAGAGTATAGTAACAGATGTTAGTGGTAGATAAGGATCTAATTTCCTTGTGTGTCGTCTTTCCGTTGTTTATGCTCATACGGCTGCTCTGTTAGCTATTGCAAATAAACTTCTGGAGTTGTCTTGCCATGACCTAGGCAGAAATATGATAATAATAAAAACAGCACAAAGACATTCAATAGCAAAGTTTCTCATTACCAACACACAAAGGATGGAGAAGTTTTTTAAAAAAAAGGAAAGTACACATACCTTGATTTAATCTCAAAAGTAAATGCACAAACTTTGACATCAAGAGAAATTAAAGTTCAAATTTGCTTTCAATTTGCTCCGACAATAACAATGTGTTTGCTAAACACCCCAATTGCATTAATGTAAATATATATAACGTAATGCCTTCCTGAGTCAGAGAGCATTTAATTGGTTTCAATTTCAATTTTGTTTTTATCAGGAGTTGGGAACAAACTGAATTTGGGGCAAAATTCCTTCCTAATGAAGTAGAAAACATTTGTCTTTTCATATTTTGAGTCAATAAAAAACAGACTTTAACAAACATGCTTTATTCATCATACTGTGATATGCTTTTCACACTGGCAATATTTTGCTTAACCCCGTACTATAGGTGGGGTTAAGGGGGGGTCTTAGCCCCACCTATAGTACGGGGTTAAGCCTATTCCACTTTCTGTTCAGACTGGGTTTTACCAAAGTGGGCTAAAGTTGGCTAACCCCACCTATAGTACGGGGTTAACTAACCCTGCAAAATAGCAGGGCTAACTCCGCAATTGTGGTGCTAACTCCTGCTAACCCCGCAATTGCGGTGCCAAGCAAATGAGTGTGAACAGAAACGAAAAATAGTCCGGTACTACGCAATGGAGCGTATCGAAGCTGACCAGATGCGAAGTATTTCCAATCATAACATTCACGATATCCGGGGTTAACGAATTGTAGTGCGAACAGCGTGAATTTTCTTATTCCGGAATAGCGGCTAGTACAGGACTACAAACAGCGAGTGTGAAAAGCCAAAAAAGGTAGTCCGGGGTTAAGGATAGTACGGGGCTAAGCAAAGTACGGGGTTAAGCAAAACCAGTGTTAAAAGAGTTGAGTAGGCAAATCAACCTCACCTAATGCTCCCAAACTACATTTCTCCCTTGTGGACCAAGTCAATATCCAACAGACTGTGTCAACTGACTATTATGTACTTCTAGGTTCAATGCTACAACTTCGAAGTCCTTTTTCCGAGTAAAGTAGGTCTCAGTGGACGTCGAGCTTGGGGACAAATATTGAAACCCTTCCACATCTTTATTTGTGCTCAACCTTTAGTACAAATAATTGACAGGGCGGTGCAGGCTCCTAGCATTGGTACATGCATGAATTTTAATAACAGAGAAGAAAAAATATTTTCTTGAACAGTCCCTTGAGCAACATTAAACAAAAAGCTCCGAGGATTTTCTTGCAAACAAAATTAAATTTCCTTGCAGCAATTTGTATTTCTTTTCTCACTTTCTGTAATCATTTTTTTTTTGTGTGTACATGTACCAGATGTAAAAAAAAAAACACCCAGTGAGACATGTATGTTTCACTTAATAAAATAACAGTTAATGGTTAAATTTTTGTATTTTCACATTTTGCAACACACTTATAATAAAAATGGAAATACAGTCAAAATGGACCGTTTCTTTTTCATCTCACCAGTAAGGTCAATATTCTCACTAAACAATATCTTGACCTTAAAACTTACAATATTTTTAGAGCAGATGAAGGGTCGACCACTTTCAATTTTTTTTTGTGTGTGCTCTAAAATAGCCAATGCCTTTCAGAATAAAGAGGATGGATAGACTAATACAATCCAAGCTGACATAAAGTTCATTTACAAAGGCGTGACACTTTCATTTGCCCTGGACAAGTGGCTAACAGTGGGCGGTGGAAAACATTTCCTGTTGTGCAGAATTTCCTTTGTCTTCGTTTATCACAGGTTTACTTTTGAAGACACCTTACTTGACCTGTAGTGTCATAAGATAGCCTACTCCAAAAACAAGGATGTTACTGGAGTAAACAAAGGCAGGAAAAGATATGATTCTGGAAAAGATAAAATATGAGCTTTTGCACATTAAATTCATATGAAAACTCTAGAAATCAGATGCAACTTGAGATGAAACCATTCATAATCACAAGACCCTAGATGTAATGTAATAGGATTTGTTGTATTCTCTAATGACACACTAAAACTACACTAAAACTACACTTCAGCAATATCTGCTGCCATGAAACTTTCTTGAAACTTGTTGAAGCCTAAGATAATTTAAGCTTGAACCTATGCAAAAAACCTTTTCATATAAAATCCAAAACGTATTTGATGGGTTAAAGGTAAAGACCAGTTATGGTCATGTGATTGCATTGTGAAAGAAACGTTGTGGAATCGATTAGAAAAGGTTGATCATCTAGCATCTAGCATCTGCAAGGTTGTGGAATCATCAAAATGATAAGAAATTTGGCCCATTCTTCGTAAAGTTACAAGCACTATACACAGAAAGATGTATATGGGACTACCCTGTATCTCTCACAGCATGAGAGAAAAAATATGAATTAGTAGGCGGTTTCCCGGCAAATTTTTTATCATCATGTATTAGTCAAAACATATTCTTTCACATGATTGGTAATGAGAGCTTCCATTTCATTTTTTGAAATTGGGGCGTTTCAAATACTCGTCTTTACCTTTAAGGAAGATGTTATGCTCCATTCACCAAGTTTCATTTTGGGGGGTATTATTCAGTATACCGGTAATCAAGACCATTACTTTTAATCTTCTGCACTTAGCAGGCCTCTTAGACATTTTGAAACCACCCTAGATTATCACGATCTAAGCAAAGCCGTTGGGGACATCTTCCTTCTGTATTGAAGTAAAACAGCAACATTCCTGTTTTCATAGACCAAGAAATTTCATGAAATATGGGGCAATCTAAAAACCATTAGTATCTATTCCACAAGCAGATTTATAGCTAACAGCCGGTTGGATTGTATACTATACACTGGAGAAAATACTGCAGAACATTTTCCAAGTATTCTTTTTTACATTTTTTTCCTGTGCCATTCCAAAAAATAAAACACAGGAGATACAGCAAATCAAGTTTCTTGTGTCCTGGGAGTAACAAATGCTATCTGACATCAAGATCCATTAGACTCTCTTGAAAGAACAGTTTTATAATGTTGACTCTGAACCAAAAGCAGGTATTTTGTAAAATAATCATATCACCCCCCTCCCCCAATTATCTTGTTGCAAAGCAGAAAATTGTGTTATATCCCTTCAATTTTAACACTATATGTCTGGTAGCTGACAAAAATAAAGTGGTAGTTTCAGGATACACTACAGGGCACAAAATGCTAAGTTTAGGACTATTGTTACTTTGAAACCATTTACATGTACCTCAACTAAGTTGTACAGTATTCAATCTACAAGAAAATGGATGAATGGAGTGATACATCATGATGATGATATCTGTAAGAAGGAACTTCAATAAGGAGGAGGAGTAGGACAAGTTTCCCACTACAGAATAATAGAAAAACAATTTACACATTTTGCACGTCATCCTGGAAGTTTTCTGCCGTGAAAATGGGGAATTATGGCCATACTGAACAATTCCCAAGAGCTTCTGGTTTGCAGTATATGCATCATAAATGATGCAAGCAGTTGGTTACCAACTTACATGTAGCACCCATTTATACTGTACATTTACATGACGCACATGCTGTTGTTTCATTCATAAAAAGACATAAGCACATGACATCAGCACTTGACGTCACCAGGGGGTGGTTCCCTGATTTCAGTAAACGAATTTCCAAATTAACATCAATCACAAATTACCTCTTATAAACATCTGACGTTCCAATGTACTTCCCCCAGGAGCCTGTAAGTCCAGACACCTGTTTTGATAGATGTGTCTTCTTCAATAAAAACTTATTTTACATTCATGACAGAACTTGACTTGATAGTCATGAGTAAGGCCTATGTAAGGCTAAGTATTCCCTATACCATGATTCTTTTTACAAGATTTGTGTGTGTCCTGGAGCTTGAAGAGGCGGAAATGAAATTCATACTATTACTAGTTTCTCATCCGGTCTTTCCTTTTCTAAGCCTGCCTTTTTTCTTCTTCTTCTTCATCTTCTTCTTTATCGTTATTTCAGACAAGCACACTAACAGACTCAAGGACACCCTTTCCTCATATTTCACCAAAATGGAACTGTTTGCTTTATTCAACTTTGCATACTCCAAGCAAAGGTATGTTAGTTTATCCCTGCTCCAAGAGTGTATTGGTAAATTCACAGTGGTGCATGGGTTTGATCATGGACCTATTAGGTCCAGGCAGGGATATTTAAACTAACATACCCTGGTCCAGGGCACGATTGTCATAAGATAAAATTATTCAATTTTTGTGTGCCACTTCAAACGTGGGCTTCGAACCAAGAAACTATAAGAGCAGGTAGAGTTGTATCTTACATTTGTCATGAAGATACAACGGGACGGGTGTAAAGTTGAAGACTAGTACGCTCATGACATGTGGCCCTAATCCTCGGTGTGGGTCAAAGGTAACTGCCTGAAGAGGGGAGATAAGAAATCTCAGAAGACTGGTTGCCTACTTTTCCAGGTTTGATGGATGGAATAATCAGGATTTTGATTCAGGGTCAGTCGTTTGTTTTGTTAAGAATTCTAGCCTTGATTCATGCTCTTTCTGTTCCAAATGTTCACGAACAAATCAAAGACAAGTCAAGTTATTGGCTTTCCAATGGCAAGTCAGTGTCAATAGAAGTGTGCTTGAGTTTTGTCATTGTTATCTACATTGTAGTTTCATCCAACATGGAGTTTCTCAAAACAAAACTTGTTTACACCAGCTGATTTTCAATATCCTGCCTTTCAGTGACGATTTAAACAAAATGATGTAACAGAGAGAATGAATACGTTTGAGAAGGGGTCAGGGACTTGGTAACACTGTTTAGGTGTTTGGATGAGAGAAATTGCTGCTAAGGTAGCGACTTCAATGCTAGATGTACTATTAAAAAGAACCTGAAAGTTTGAGTGAAAATTAACAGACCATTTATATGTTGGTCATAAAAATTGGGGAAAACTGATCTGATATTGTAATTTAATCAAACTTGAGGTTTGATTAAATTACATAACAGGAACACATGACGACTACATGTAGGCCGATGGTACGTCAGGAAAGTAAATTCGGTTGTGCTAACTAATTTAAAGTTACTCACAGCCTTTTCACACACAGCTAAAATTCATTGTATCTAGAGATGATTAGAATCATTGTGTTTAACTCAACAGTTTTAAACATGTTTATAGACAAAATTTCCCAGTATGAACATTGTTTATACGACGTTGGGATAGATACGAAGTCGCGATCCATACGCCCCTAAAAGCAGGCTGCAGATACGAAGTGCGTATCTAGTGGGCTTGACATTTTGTGTGTGAAAGGTTATTCGTGTTTAAACGTGTTTCAGACACTTTTAAACTGGATGGAGCGTGCGCTTTGATTGATGTGACATGACCTTCAATGCGCAATGGCACTACTGCGCATTTTACGAACAGTAGTTGATCGCGAAACGATTAACGATCGCACCAAAATTTCTGTGTGTGAAAGGCTCGTGATTAGTTTAAACAGGTTCAAAACAAGTTTATTTATACTAGTCACAGAATTTTAGCTGTGTGTGAAAAGGCTGTCAATGGCTTATGAGTAACTCGAAGAACAAAGTCAAAGTAAAATTGAAATAAACTCACACCGTTAAAGTTAGACAAGTGCTTCTTGCCCAGCATATATTTTGTTTTCCATATTTACTCAGCTCTAATGACTCTACTTTGCTTGGGCCTTACATGTTTCACTGTGAATGCTGAATGCTGTTTGAAATTGAATATCCAGAGCCGACAGCCAAAAAAATACACGGGGGCGGAGGGCGGATTCGCCCTGGAAACACCATAAACAGCCCCCGAAATAGGCTCAAAATCCGATTTCGGGGGCGACATCAAAAAGTGAAATGATCTCAA
>BEXV01000350.1:162842-186468 GCA_003118195.1 Hemicentrotus pulcherrimus | reverse complement strand
CGTTGTTTTTTAAATGCCGTTTTCAAAACAGTGTTGCTCGATGAAGCGAGTGTGGATTAAATGCACTTTAATGAATTTGAAATCATATTACTTCTACATTGTTATGCAAAGCAAGAAATTATGATCATACATACAGCTCATACTTATAATGTGCTCAAAATAGCCGTTCGTTTTTCGGGTTTCATTTTTCTTTGATACACTGTATAGGGGGTAACACTTGACTACTATTAATGGAGGAATGGGGCAGATTTGAAAAAGTTAGTCGATAATATTTCTAGAAGAAAAGATGTCATCATTTCTTTCCAAAATTGCAAGCAAGTATAAGGCTTGGAAATAGAAAACGAGGAATGAAGATATCGAACCATGCTGGCAAAGAATTTATTATGAAGTATATAAGGTGCCCCTCCCCTTTGAATTTAGCCGCGCCCCTGCTAACGAGACCTTTTAACATAAAGCCAATTCGTCACAATTATGAATTTAATACAATCGCTAAGTTTCTAAAAAAAGGCCATTCAGAATTTCTTTTTACAATGGGAAATGGGCATACTTTAATTTCATGTGATAACACGAGGTCATTAAGGCCTCCACGATGATGACGTTTGTTTACTTTTCTTATAGCTAATGTGTTGACAAAACAGAACTTTGATCGACTGCAAAATGAACTTAGTAATGTGGCCCGTTTTTGGATTTCAGACAATCAAGAGAACAGAAAATAATGTCCCCCGATCCCTGAATATTTTTTTTTGTTTTTTTGTTTTAAATGATATTTTATTTCCTTCCTCATAATTTCACATAACAAGAAATTCACATAACAAGAAATTATATGCTAACAAGAATATGCTAACATTTAGCTTTAAAAAAGCGCCACCTTTAACTAACATAAAATGTTATCTTTCTTTCGAAAAAAAGGGTACAGGAAAAACCTGATCCATCCGGTGGGTTTGATCATGCCCAATTTGGAAATCGGCTTTTCTGCTTCAAAGTCCATCCTCATTCCTAAAAGCGTCTTCCATATTCTTAATATTTTGCCTGCTAATAATTGTCATCGTACTTGACCTTCACCCCTCCTCCCCCCACCCCAAGAAAGAAAAAGGAACCATATCTCTCTCTCTCTCTCTTTCTCTTTCCTTTTCTCCCTCTTTCTATTCCTCTCTCCTCCTTCTCTCTCTCTCCATATCTTTCTCTCTCATTCTATTCCTTTCTTTCTTTCTCTCTCTCTACATTCCTCTCTTATTCTTACTTTCTCTCTCTCTCTCTCTCCATCCCTCTCTCTCTCTCTCTCGCTATCCATCCCCCTCCCTCCCTCCCTCTCTCTCTCTCTCATATATGTACATTATACACAAACCTAAATATGTATAATATTGTGAATTCATTGTACAGCCTGTACTAACATGTGGTGTGCATTAACCTTACAATAAATAGAAATGTGGGGTCCTTCCTATATACAAATTCAATCAAACAATCACTGTTACATCCTCATATCTGCTTGGATATTTATTGAACAATCATATCGTCCTTGTTTTCACGAAGTGACGGTAGTGAGGAAAATCGTAATGCAAATTGAATGCAATTTTTTTTCACTACCGTCACTTCGTGAAAACAGCGACGATATATGGAATCGTAGAAACACACGGTGATAATATACTACATGAGGGTACAAGTATTCCATGTTTGGTCACATTCTGTACAAATCAAATTTAAAAGATGCACCACTGAGACAAAACAAAATATGTCGCTACCCATCTTTGTCTGTACATGTACACAAAAATATGAATAACTAATTTATGTTACACACAATAAGCCCTAATACTCTATGAACTGTACCAATTAAGTGTTGGGGAGGCTTCGAAAGCAGACCCTTCCCCCACAAGATACACTAGACAATCCTGGGCCATTTTTTACATAGGACAAATTTTCACTCTTGAAATGCCACACAAATAATATCCCTGTGCCACAGATTATCTCACCGTTTCTGGTGCAAGATTAATTTTGTACCTGTGTTCAATCAAGACCTGGGGGGCATTTCACAAAACTTGTCATCAGTGACAAATGACAATTTTTGTTATAAGCTACTGAAATCCATGCTTCTGATTGTTTATCAGCCGATTTGTCACTGATTTTTGTCATTTGTAACTGGAAAAAGGCTTTGTGAACCGGGTCCTAGAAATTGATTTATACGTTTTGCAAAGCTATTGTGTAGCACGAAGCAATGCTTTCATCAATTGTTTTGTGCAAAATTGCAAGCGTGGTAAACCAGCAACCAGGTAGAGAGGCAAAGAAAGCAATCAAAGTGTTTTTTTTAAATAAATCATTTACCTTTCTCCCTTGCATTTGGATGAACAATTCTCCAGTTACACTTTAATATTACAATGGGTTTTTCATCTGACCATATAAGTCTGACCACACGATTAGAAGATATGGACATACAGAGCAACGAATCTCTGTTAAACGGACGTTTAAAAAAGGGTAGGTTAAAAACTGTTCTTCATAGTTTACATTTCAGGTGTGCATCCATGAAATAGAAACTTAGGGTGTTCGGTACTGGGAAAGTCAAAACTATTTTGTCCTATATGTAATACATACCACATCTAAGAATTCAGTATATCTAATGACTCTATCAAGCTGACAACTTTAATACTTTACTACAGCTTGAAATCCCATTTCCCAATTCCACAATAGAATTTGATAATAGTAATGCATGGGACATATTTTGGACTTGCCCTGCCCCAATACAAACCTTTAGAACAATGATCACAATACAATCTTTTCAATCTAAAAACAATTATTTATCTTTTCAAATTCAAAAGGGAATAAGCCCAATTGTGTCATCATTAAACATCTACATGTGGATTAGATTACATTTAAACAAACAAATTTAAAGGCCTAATGATCAAGTATAAAATATACACATAGGCTAGGTCACATGAATAACAGACAGATATTGATGAGCCTATGGTTATCCTTACTTGAAAGTAAAATGCAGATTGTGTCAGTTTACAAGATCACAAAGTGCCTGTTTTCAACCTAAAGAAAACAATATCTTGCTTTGGACATGAAGCTAAAAAAAAGACATTTGATAATTCACTGACTAAACATATGAACTCTTCTCACAGCACTCACGGTTGCCATTTAATAGGTTCATGGAGGATTTTCCTTTTCCCCCAATTCTTTTCATAAAATATATTCGCATCATCAGATCGCTAGCTAGCTCTTTGTTGGTTATGTGTATTTGCTGATCGTTTGAGTTTCAGGCCAAGGCCAAAACAAGATAAAAAGTGAATTGATTTGAGCGCTTCACTTAGAATCCCGCTAGTAACAGATACAAGAACAAACTAGATTTGTCCTGGTATTCTTATGAAAATCACACCATAAGTAAATGTACCAGTCAAAACGGCTCAATCATTTTTTAACTCATGTTGAACCACTGATTTTGAAATCACCAACGGTATCAAGGACATGACATTCTAAAGAGTAAAATCATTTATACTTACTCTTCAAATTGGCAACCCTTGATATTTTCTTCTAGAAATCACATACAGGAATATGCAAATTGCAAGTATTTCCATAGAAATTGAACCAGTAAGTTACACAAATTGCCCATACAACAAAAAGAGAATGGTGATTTAAACAGTCACTATGTTGCCAATTTGACAATTTTAAAGGCAACGCTCATTTATGTTTGTAGAGACACACACACACAATGTGCATCAATATCTGCTCTTTCTGTTCTTGCAATTGGGATATTTTAAGGACCATTAAGATGATCAAATATTCTGCCTCTGAACAAAATGTTGAATTGACCTTGGCTGGGTGAACTGCTGAGGGCGACAACACCCAGATCTCTGCATGGTTTCCTACTTCACCATTATGTTTTAATTCTGTATGTACACCTACATGTGTAAATAGCACTGGTATCATCCACAATACTTTTTCCCCGCAATGATGTTAAGCTCTATTCACAAATATATGGATACAAATCGCTATCAAATACAGATAGCATGATAAGTGGCCAATTCAAGTGAACTGTTCTAAGGCTTTCACAAAAAAATATATACATATATGTTACAAGCAAAACACAACTTTTTATTTTTCTTCATTTAATTGAAACCCAAGTTCTGCTACAACGGCAGGAGGAGAGGTATATGGGCGACTGCAGAAAATACTGCATAATGCTATATATATATATATATATATGTGTGTGTATATTTACTCCACGTGATGGAAAAGATTATTAGGCAGATTTTATACCAGTTAAAACCTATTTTTTTACTTTCAGATGAAGATATATTCAACTTATTCTCCAATATTATTACAGCTGTACATTCTTATTTGATCTCCTTCATGACCAACCTTAGATAAAGATTGATCAGTATAATATGGGCCCTCAAAAATATTCCTGTGCTTCTAATATACAACCAAATAAGAGTAATTACGCTGTTCAAGCATTGCTTTGTAGTTGTGTGTCTTCATAAATGGCATGAAGTCTAATTCATGATGTTATTCTTTATTCTACTTATGGTATAGAGGTGACCTTAAACGTTACGGCACAAAAGGGGGGTGGACGGCCCCTCCTCCTTCCTGGTACTCTGCCTTTTCTTTCATTAAGTTGGAATGCAATCACCAAAGAAGCAAAAATATTGGCACCTGCATGGATCTACCTTGCCCAGTGTCCTTTTCTAACTATAAATCTTTTCCAATGTTTGATAGGCATGTGTCAATCTAGAGAAGATAAAGAGAGGGGGAGGCAATGAGAAACCGAGACAAACAACTGAATAGGGAGAATGCTTAGGAAAGAGAGAGTTAGAGAGTAACACAGAGGTCTATGCTTTTAACTTTAATCAGCTCCATCAAAATGTAGCACAGAAAGGTAATTATGTTTTTGTATTTTTTCGATTATCAGAGTGCACATCTAAAAAAACAAGCATCAAAACACTAAAATATTTATTTAAAACAAAAAATCAAATCAAAATACACATATACATGTTTCTAAGGACTCCGTCTTTGGAACATCTTTCTTCTTTCTTTCTATCTTCTATAAAAAAAGCAATTTACATCTAGTTTCTCATCCTCACAATTACCAATATCTCTTTCTATATGACTCGAATCATCCATACCCTTTCAAACAAGTCAGCAAATGCTTGTAAACCTCAGAAGCTTTTGAGAATACTGAGAGTGTCTGCTTACTTTTGTTTGAGTCTCAATATAGCATTGTCTAACAGCATACAAGAGTAAACTTCAGAATCCAAGGGCTGCATATTGACTAAAACCATTGTTCTAGTATGCCTAACCGTACACCTAGCCTACTCTCTCACAAACGTCAGCAAATGTTTGTATAACTGAATAGGCCTTACAACAGCTTTCAAGAATACTGAGAGCACTAGATCTCTGTTTAGTTTGGTTGGAGTCTACCTTCTGCCCCCGTGCCTTGATCCATAGCCGCCACTACTGCCACCTCCGCTCTGCCGCGCTGTAGCACGCCGAAGGAACTCCTCGCACTCGTCAGCGTGCGTACGGTCATAGGCCTATCGAAAGACAAAATATCAGGGTTAAATCCATTGACAAATACGACTCATAAAAAGATATTTATACATTTTTCATATATCATGGAGATCATTTATAACCTTGGGCTTGTCAGACTGCATTCAACATGTGTACTTTTTTGTTGCTTGGCATTATACAAGTACAACCAAAAAAATCTCATACCAAACAGAGCCGGAGACAACATTCTGCCCGAATTTCGATAAGGAGGTATCCTTAGCAATTAATTATATTAGAGTTGAGCAAAATAATTCAAATTAATGAATTTTCCTCCCAGAATCTCTGGTAACCAAACTGTTATGGTAACCGGTTATGTATGATTGAATGTTATGTAGATGAGCTTGCATGTAGTTGGTTATGGCTATGCTGGTAAAGCCTCTTTTGAGCTTTGAGGACATCAAGACCATCTTTTGATTTGGAATTAAATTCATCAGTAAACTGGTACACTAAGACATGACCAACTTACCGAACGTCCTCGCCGATCCTTGCCGTGATGATCGCGCTTGGACCTGTCCCTTCCGTGATCGTTGCGTCTCATCCTGCGTTCCCCACGATCTCCACGGTCTCGATGATCTCGATCCCGATCACGATGGTCCCGCTCCTTGTCGCGCCGTGAGGACATGGGCGGGGAGAGCGGAGGGGGGTAGTCACCCAGGCGATGGGAGGACATTGGCGGAGCAGGAGGGTATGATGGTGGAAAAGGCATCATTGGGTCATAGTAATTCTGCAAAAACGAACAATGAGAGATTACGTGAACTCCAACAAATAATGTCATGGATAGGGAATGTGTTTGCAATAGCAAGCATTCAGTTGTTGATTGCACCAACAAGCGTTCAGGTACTGATTGCACCAACAAGCATTCAGATACTGATTGCACCAACAAGCATTCAGATACTGTTTGCACCAAAAAGCATATAGGTACTGATTACATTATTATCAAGTATTAATAGGTAAAATGGTTCCTGATTGGGCATCAGCCTGACTTTGGATATATTCTATGCAACTCAGTTTACAGAGTAGAGTTTTACATCAGCATGACTTGGGTTGTATTTAGATATATAAAATGTTAATTCTATGCAACTCAGTTTACAGAGTAGAGTTTTACATCAGCATGACTTGGGTTGTATAAATGTGGTCACTATGCAGCTAAGTTATCACAGTAGAGCTGGTTTTGATTACATTTCTTTGACAGGTCCAACAGGCAGAAGAATGAGCATAAGGTAGAAGGAACATGTGGAAGATTATATATAAATTTATACTGCAGCTTACCTGTGAAGGGTAGGGAGGCATAGGCATACCCATGGAACGGTTTGAGTAATCACGCAGGTAGTCAGAGTAAGACTGGAAAGGAAATAAAGCATACATGAAGCCATGAATGAAATCAATTGGTATTGTATATACTGTATGTAAGTGCACCGTATTTCATCCCTAAATGAGTTGTTCACATTCATAAAAAGATCATTCTGATGTTGCAAACATATAAACAAAATATCTCCCTATATCGAAATTGGCTGAACATTGGAAGAATAATAGATACTACATCGATTCAAATATATCTGAAGTGCAATAGAGAGCAGTCCAATTTTACCCAATTAAAATGCCAATGATATATGTTTTAGTATTACCTGTAAAGTAAAAAAAACATGTTTAACTTACCGGTCCCATCAAGAGATCCCTGGGTGGATCTAGAAGGGGCGGAGGTGGGGGTGGAGGAGGGGGTCTCATACGACGTCGGTCTGTGATGAAGAGAGAGACAAATACGTTTCTGGCTAAATTCACTTGTAGTAATCAGAAAACTGAAAATTGCTCCATGATCATTTCTTTAACTTAATCAAATTTGTAACTCTCACCCTGGACCTAAAACCACACGTAAATTCTCCCCTCGACCCTGTATGTATGTCACTGGACAAAATGTTGGATCGCCGCTTTGTGATGGAACCTGATGTTAAACAAAACTGTATAAAATGACAAGATAAATGATGATTTTTTAAAATCCTCTTATTTTCACGCTAGTTTTACATTTCCTTGTTCATTTTATCGTTTCTTTGTAGAAAATGAATCTTAGACCTTACTCATTGGAAACTGAACCCTTCATCTCCTATACCTTTATGTGAAAAGAAAAAGAATTGCATTTGCAAAGCGTTATGTCTTACCGTCCCTGCCAGGTTGCATACGACGCTTCATTCCACCTCTAGGTCTATAGTCACGATGATTGTGATTGCGACTGTGATTGTCCATGCGTCTGTGGCGGTTACTGTTGGGCAGATAGGGGAAAAGGGGAAGGGAAAACAGAGCAGAAGCAAAGAGATGAGAATGGGAATGAGAGAGCAGGGCTAGAGTATCAGTGGCTCAGAAATACTCCCAACATTCTCAGATACTGGGTTTCCTAATCACATATCAGTAGACACGATGAAATAGTCATACACAGATCACTTGTCTTTCGCAGACCCTAAAAATGCTTTCTGATATAATTATTATATTTTCCCTGGTCCTACGATACTCTATGACTTGTAAGGATTTTTTCCTTCCGAACACTCCTTCATGTTTATGTCTAATGTATACCGGTAATGATAAAAATTGAAAGGGTATATCCTAACAATGAAAAAGTGAGTACTGGTAGGGATACGCAAAATTATTCAATGTATTATTTTGAAAAAATCTTATTGAAGCACCACTAAGGTCACAGTAAAATTGCAAGCGATTTCCAAATGTTGTCAGTATGGGCGAGTCAGTTTTCTTTTCTTTTCTTTTAATGCAAAACCCATTTGGCAAAATATCAAATGGAGAAAAATAATTAGGCAAGCCTCAAAACTTTGTCAAATGAATTTGGGTATACATGTAGTTGCTTTGGTAAAATGAATATTTAAAAAAAAAAAACAGCAGTACTTATCTTATGCCTAATAGGATTTTATAGGCAATCTAGGTGTACCACAAGGATGTTTCATTGGACCTCTACTGTTTTACCTTTGAAAAAAGTATAGAATCACCACAGCTNCCCCCCCCCCCCAAGGTAAACAATACAATAAAAACTTCAGAATCAGTCAGACCCCCACTCACACTGCAAATATGTCACATACTATACCAGAAGATGTACTTGTGTTGTGGAGTTCTTGGAGGGATAACCTCCAACATCTAATACTTTTATTTTCAGTCCCATTTGAAGGTTTTAGAAGCTCATTACATTCAGCCGACCAGTGAAGATCACAGGAAAAGGGTTTAGTCCTTGGTATTTGTGATTTACACTAATGAAAAGTCCATGGAATCAGTGTAAATTCTTTCCCACTAGATTTTTATCCTTAGAATGTTCATTAAACTGTTTTAGTCTACAGACTATAACACCCTTTACCTGCCTTATATCTATATTCAATGCACCCTGGGTGAGGGCTGTGCATATTTTTACTCTGCAAACATTTCCTCGGTAAAACATGCAATGACGTTCATGTATCTACGGTATCACACACAAAAACAGATCAGTCTCTACCGCATGATATCGTACAGTCCATTAGCATCATGGTTTGGCGCAAGCTCCAACCATGAATATGCATCACAGTCACATGACACTTAACAGTTCATTTACATATCACATGAATATGCAATATGCTAATCTACACTCCACCCACTTTTTGATTTCTCTGGAGCAAAGCATTATCATTTGAGTGATATAAGATAAGCACAGATGATCCAAATGAATCGCTGGTAATGGGTCATTGCATAAACCCTGCCGCAAAACAGCATCTGCTTTTCAGCTAGTCCTGCAAAGGAACATGGTGGCACAAAACGCTACACGGAGACATTTCCAATTTGCATATTGTCCACACTTCGCGTCTGGCAAGATCCCACACGATCCTATATTAGACTGGTCCTCATTCTTCCCTGGCACATATCACAGGTAATATCCAAATGCTTTGGAGAGAAGTGGCAACAGTCCTTTTTTTAATCACCTCGCCAACACCTTTCTTTTGACTGCATGCACTCTCAATGTAGAAAACATAAAATGATTGTCCTAGGGTAGGGTAGAAAATGTTTTTGTGGGTAAAGTCCCAGATTTAGGTTAGAGCATCGAAGCCTAGCTGCACATTGAGATGCTACTTTCAGCTACCTCGGCTACGAGCTCCACAAAGAACTGGTTGGAGGCTGAAACTTTCATAGAGAAATTGGGAGTTGGGAGAAGTTAGTATAATCATGGAGACAAAGTAATGTTGTTTCCATTCATCTTTAAATGACAAATGCAAACTGAATATGTTGTAACTGTATAACATATACACACAAAAAAGAACGATCTATATGTGCAATGAAAAAAGTAGTAATAGCAGATAATATGGGAAATGTAGAACTGAATAAAGTAAACGCATACTTAATGATTGAAAGTGAAAAGGAATTGAGGAAGGAAATTAGAGAGTTCCAACTGAAGATCTAAAAATGTAATTTATAATTTACAAATGGCCATAAATGTTCTTTGTAAATGTAGCCTTGTCTTTTGTATAAATGCAATGTGATTGTAAAAAAATAAAAGGAAAATTCCTACCATATGGAATATAACAAGATTTCACTGAAATGTGAAAGTTTAAACAGTACTGGTATTCGCTATCCTCGGTCCCCTCCCCTTGCATGTAATGTTGTTTCAAATGCAACTCTGTATGATAACTTGATTTTGAATCAGACATATCTATCTTGTGTTTAATTACTGGACCGGAGTGTAGTCATAATTCTTATGCTAATACAATTTAAATGTGAACGTACCATATCCAGCTGCTAAAGATTCATGGAACCAATTAGATCTGGGGAGTGTTTCACAAAGACTAAGATCGACTTTAAGTTGGACTGAACTATGGCAGGCCGTTCATGCCACTATTTTCTCTTGTCATTTACTGGCATTGGCATTTACGTACCAATCGAGGTCACAAATCTACAGAATTTATATTTTTTGACTGTTCGTTATTGTAGGAAAAAATATTATCATAAGATCGTAATTGAGAGACCAATGGTGAGAGCAACTAGTGGCATGAACAGCCTGCCATAGTTAAGTCCAACTTAGAGTCGATCTTACTCTTTGTGAATCATCCCCCTGCAGTGTTAACCCTTCTAGGACAGGATTTTTTTTAAGGGCTCAATTGATCACATGCTGTTCTTGAAATTGGCAACGATTATATTTTTCTTTTATTGCTACATTGTTCTGATAAAATGTAATGTCTCTGGTAGTATATCCCCATGGGAGATGTTTATATACGCCCAATCTATAACTAAAACAAAGCATTTTAAACAAAACTGTATAATCTCTTGAACTCAACAACTGTTGAAGATTTTGATGTACTAGAAGGGGTTAAAAAAATGAAACCGGAGTTGGCAAACCTGTGAGTGTACATACCATGATTTTGGCCCTCTATTGGATCGGCAAAGCATGAAAATGTTCAGTTTGTATACTTCTTTTTTTATGTTGTAAATTTCAAGAGTTCCAAGACTTAGGCAGTATTTATACATACATTATGTTTAAAAAAGGGATGTAAAGCCAAGACAAGAGAGAATAGTATCTATATATCAACATTAAACTTGACTGAGCAACATTCAAAGCATATTTACTTGACGTTGTAATAAATTGTGTTTGATTATATTGATTAACTGAAATTAAATATAGGTAGATTACTGAATGATGACCACCAGATTGAATAATTAACTTGGAGATTAATCTGGATTACAAAGGAATTATAGTAAAGAACATTTATAGTGCAGAAAATACTTATCAGCTACGATCGTTGAAAGACATCCCTAACACAGGATACACTAAAGTAATAAAAAAAAATGTTATTGCTAATTCTAGATGGAAACTAATACCTAATCTCTTTAATACCAAGCACATTATATCGTTGTATGACCAGCAGAAGAGGGTAAACAGATGCATGTGGACAATGGATGATCATTTTGACAAAAGCGCATTCTGAAACTATATATGCATTACATTTCAGTTTGAACATTGTCCAAATTGTAAACATTAATAGCTTATCACTTCAGAAAAAAATAAAAATAAATTGACCACAATTAGTTTTTGAACCCTTCTGAAGGCACACAACAATACATTTACAAATAAATTCTCTAGAAAATGGATGAAAACTTGTTTAATTTCATTAACTTTGAATCAATGAAAACCCGGAAGTATGAATAAAATACTTACTCTAATCGCACTTTTGGCACAGGTCGTGGGTGGTGGCCTCCTTCCTCTCTACGCCGACGAGCAGCACGGAGAATCTCAACGACGTCAATGTTTTCGTCACGGGGAAACAGCCGACAAACGCTTTCACCGCACTTGGACTCAATTTCCTGACATAAATTAGGAGAGAGAGAGAGAGTCGAGCTTTATGTTTCTCTTCACCTTACTGCATATTGCATGGTCTATATCCTTACTTTAAGACATTTTCATCCTGGGAAGCATTGATTTAGTTTTCTCTGGTGCGTTGTTTGGGGCTTTTGATTTAAATAGCTTGGCATCATGTTGTATTTCTGTCTATTAGATTATCTAGTGCTCTACATGCTCTATATTTCTTTAAAGTGACTCCGTAACATTGCCTAAGATTCCGAAACAAAATCCTGGATTTAGCTCATGCTGCAATCAAAATCATAAACCTTGAGGTCAGTCAGGAATCCCATGACTTTTCACCTGTCTAATTATGAAGATATTTATGATTGGAAATTGAAATTTCATTTTTTTTCCTCTTCCTATAAACAGTTTTTATAACACTACAGTCTACTGAAGAAAATGAGTACCGGTATGGCAAAACCGGTCAGTCAAATATTATTGCTTTTGGAGGCACTTCATGATCATTTTAAGGTGCAATTGTTTTAGGGCTTCAATATTACACCATATCACAGACGCTGATAACAAGTAGGGCCAGATTTATCAATGTTAAACGATGCCTATAATATTCCCGATCTAAACTTAAGAATTTATACATTTAAATTATTGAAGGACTACCATAATTAACGTTGTATAAACTGCCCTCGTGTATTAACTGCACCCCTCTTTTTCGCCCTAAAAAAAAAAACGTGGGAAGGCCTTTCATAACTGCGAGGTGCAGTTGAATGTGTAAGATCATTAATGTAAATTAAAAAACAGTAGAGGAGTTAGGATGGAACCTTGTGGTACACCGTGTAATAGAACAAAAATTGGAGGAATTATTATTATAAACTACATATTGAAATCTATCAGAAAGATTACTTTCCAAGATGACAGACAAATTTGAGTAATGTTCTAGTTTCCGAGTGGTGAGTCAACACACAGATAACTGAGCTGGGAGATATTGCCAGGCATAGCGCCAGGTCGGCCAAAAAAAAAAAATGTGTGCATAAACCGCACCCGACTTTGATTTTTTTTTGGCGGCAAAAAGGTGCGGTCAATGCACCTTTAATTACGGTAATACAACCATAAATAGCAAGATAGTATCCTACCTGTCCATCTCTACCAATCTTGACTGGTTTGCTATCGTTCCATGGGTTATAGAGATGGGTTGTCTTGGTGAAAGGCAGCTCATTCCGGGTGATCCAATCAACCTTGAACACCCCTCCCAGGATGGAGCGGTTCATGCCGTTGGGAAGCACCCAGTTGATGGGTTGGCCTTCTCTGCGGGACTCGCATCGCATCCGCGCAAATCCTATCAAAGAAAAACAATTATACCAGTAATGTTATTAGGCATTTGTATGGTCTAATCTATCCATATATTTAGATATTGATTCACTATAGAAATCAACCAATCAATGCGTAATAGTAAATTAGTAGATAATTAGGTGTCTTGTGCCCCGTTTGTACTATGTACACAACATGTGGGCTATAACCTTGGTAACAATATTATCTGTGATACATAGTTGCATATACCGGTAAATGTATTGGGAAAAGACCTGTTCATTAAAGACCATCATATTGTTCGATATAACTTTCAAAAGAAAAAATTTGACAGATTATGCAATTCAAATTCTGACTAATGAAATACAATCATGTGAGAGAAATAATTTGTAACATGGCACTTAATATAGATTTATAAATTAGTACATTACGAAAATTTTCTGAAGCAAAATCTTACCTTGGAACTTGCCACTCTCTTTGACAGAGAAGATTAAGAGCACGTTTCTGGCTTCGCGGAATGCCTGGTTTAATCTCTGCTCATTGTAAGGTAATGTAGACCATACACCCTGTAATCAAAACAACCAAATAAAAATGAAATAATTCCTGCATGAATATTAAGCTTAAAGGAGATCAAGCATAAGTTTTTCTCTTTCACCAGACAGTGGTCCTAAAGGCAACAATAGTTGACCAAATTATTAAATGCTTTGTTATTTATGTTAACAAAATTATCGGTTTAAAAGAGTCAAGTTCATGTAATCAGTATCTCTTCCAAGTTGATCAATTATATTTATACTAACAGTCATGGCAAAAAACTGAATAATCATTTGGCATAAAATCCTTCTCTGGCTATTACTCTGAATCTACAATACATCAATATAACATTATAAACAATAATAGAATATTTCATCACAAGATGGGGTTTGAATTCCATGAGAATATATCATCCAGGTCGCCATTTTTAATACTCCAATCAATGGCACATAATCTGTACTTCAAAACATGAAAGATCACATTTATTGCACTCCCATTTTCTCTTCACATACTTCTTCTCTCCCCCGCTCCCTCTCCCTGACTCCCTCCCTCTCTCTCTCTGACTCCTCCCTCTCTCTCTCTCTCCATATCTCTTTTTACAGATGGTGCAGTTACGTGTATCACACGCATAATCCAATCAGGCTAAAGATTTCACTATCACCTCCTAATACAACGTACCATGAGAACATAATGTTTACCTGGTCCATATGTGCACCGGTCATTTTATACTTTCTCACAAACACCATCATATCTTAACTAAACAAGTGTGAATCATAGAATCATAATATTGGCAATGGGTACCGGGTCCATATGTGCACCGGTCATTTGATACTTTCTCACAAACACCATCATATCTTAACTAAACAAGTGTGAATCATAGAATCATAATATTGGCAATGGGTACCGGGTCCATATGTGCACCGGTCATTTGGTACTTTCTCACAAACACCATATCTTAACTAAACAAGTGTGAATCATAGAATCATAATATTAGCAATGGGTACCGGGTCCATATGTGCACCGTTCATTTAGTACTTTCTCACAAACACCATTATATTATCGTAACTTTAATAACAAGTATGAATCATAGGATAATAACATTGCATTTATTCTGGAAGTATTTCAGTGACAGTTCTTCCAAACAGGGGGCAGTAAACAGTTACAAGTCAACCTCATTCTTACAAACATATCCAGGGCCCTTATTTCACAAGGCTTGGTATGAACATCAAGTGCTACAATTCTGTAAATAATGGGGTCGGGGCCTATTAAAGCTTATCAACACTAGTGTGGCTAGGAGGGATTAGACCACACAGCGAGGTCACTGACAGGTGGCTATCTCATCAACTCAGCTCTCAAATAACATAAGAAATAGGAGATCATGGGGGGACTAACAGGCACCGATTGGGGTAGTTTCCTTTATAGAGGGAGCAAGTAGGTACAAGTAGGACAGTGGGGCTTTAAATGTAACGATTCAATGCAACTTATTATTGTTAACATTTTTTTTATGAAAAGTACATATTATCCCTTTTCAAGTGGGTAGATCATTTTATCTGTGATTGATAAACAAGGGAATCAAAAGCACAGCTGTAGAGCTGTACATGTAATGTAACAAAAAATAAAAACATTATTGGTACAGGATTTATGAAGTTCACAAACATTTATGGATCTGATTTACCAACTCAAACTGTCTACCATCTGTCACTCTTCTTTTTCTGCTTTCATACAAATAAAGACAAAGGTTGAATTGCCCTTTAAGTAATGTTGCTGTTTTTTCTGCTCTCATACAAATGAATACAAAGGTTAGATTGCCCTTTGAAGATAAAGACCAGTTCTGGTCATGCAATTGCATTGTGAAAGAAACGTTCTGGAATCGATCAGAAAAGGTTGATCATCTAGCATATCAGTATTGGTGTGTATACTGCAAGGTTTTGGAATCATCAAAATGATAAGAAATTTGGTCCAGTTCTGGTAAAGTTGAAGCACTGTACACACACAGATGTATATGGGACTACACAAACATGTGACATAAAAATCTGTCCCGATTGCTACGATGCTAAATGTCAACATTTAAAAAAATTAAGGCATTTGAAAAAACCACGTTTTTTAGGGAACATTTTTTTCTCTGATGTTCTTCCACACTTGCATAATACAATGATAATGCTCGCAAATTATTTTTTCATCTCTTCCCAGAACTCAACCTTCTAGTAATTTTGCTGTTTTTTCTGCTCTCATACAAACGAACACAAAGGTAGGATTGCCCTTTAAGTATTAAATGGTTTTTCTTTGGTTTCCATAGATTTGGCATAGAGGTGAGGTACATATGTCTTTATTGAGCTGGTATTAATGACCTTAATTATTTCTCTGTCAATTCCACGCGACTTACTTGTTACATCCATCTTATTCAAATAAACTGACATACCATTACTAATGATTCAGCAAGAAATAGACATGTAAGTGTTTCTGCCATTTCCTCTTGACCTCATCAAATCGGTGACTGTATTGTCATTCTAAAGCCCACCACACACTTTATGTTCCTTCTGCAATATGATCTTAAAAGAAGTCGCAGTTGCATTGGATATATATTTATATATAGAAATATAATCAAATATCACCTTCCAGACTGAGTTTCTGAAAAATGAAATGAATGTCAACTGTCCACTATGTTACACCTTTGAATGCTACTGTGAATTCTTTCAAAAATGGAACCTGGTCAGGTCATATAGTGTGTGCTGGGCGTAACCAATAGCAGTTGGGTGCTACCTCTAAGCGACGTTTCTTGATATCTATTGTTCCAGGATTCATAACAGTATCGGAACGAGCTGTAATGATAAACGATGTTAACTTGAGTTGTAGTTAATACCGGGACATCGGTTTGTATTACAGCAACCTCTCATGAGTAAAAATGGCATCAAAATAACTAACAGATGAGTTGAAGCAACTACATTGGTATCAACATTCAGCTGCAGATTGTGTAGTACGGGCTATTGGCAATTACAAGGAATCAGATTTTGTGAATCATTTTCTTTTCTACATTTAAAGGGGTTGTAGCATGACGAGACTACGTGTCTTTCCCTCAGCCTGACTCAGGGCCAATCAGGTGTAATACAACTACAGACAGCGTGACCGCGGTATTTACATGCGTGCAACATGCACAAAATCGAAGCGCGAGGAGAACTTTGGTCTGTTTCGCGAACACTAGCGCACGCTGACCTTTAACCAAGATGGCGTTAATCAGTATTTGCCATGCTACACCCCCTTTAAAGGTAAAGACCAGTTTTGGAAACACCTCAATTTCAAAAAATGAAATGGAAGCTCTCATTACCAATCATGTGAAAGAATAAGTTTTGACTAATACATGATGATAAAAAGATTGCCGGGAAACCTCCTACTTATTCATATATTTGGTAAATTTGTTTCTCTCATGGTCTGTGAGAGATACAGGGAAGTCCCATATACATCTTTCTGTGTATAGTGCTTGTAACTTGACGAAAAATGGGCCAAATTTCTTACCATTTTGATGATTCCAGAACCTTGCAGATGCTAGATGATCAACCTTTTCTGATCAATTCCACAACGTTTCTTTCACAATGCAATCGCATGACCATAACTGGTCTTTACCTTTAAAAAGTAAAATTAATGACAAAACCATGAGATTAAAAAGCTCATGCTGAACGATCTTGGTCTGAGTAACTTGTAGCAAATGTTGGCATTACAATGGGCATCAGGTGGTATTACAGCAACTTTGTGCATTCAGTAAATATGACACATTTTTTTTAAACTGACTGCCAAAATATGACATCAAATTACATGCAGCACCAGCACCCAAGTTTATACATAATGTGTGCAGAAGCACAATGTTATTGACTAATGCACTATGGGTTGTAGCACTTGCAAGTTCATACTCTCTAAGGCATTATAATGTGCCGTAGCGATGGCGCAAATATTTCATTCGTTGGCCGATGGACTGCTTGCAGAGAGACCATATTTGCTTGCGAAACTTGACGTTCTTTCCTTGACAAAAAATATTCATCACTGCACCTGCAATTTGAAGAAAACAGAGGGAGCCTGGAGTTAGGGTGATCAAGCATGGATATTAAACTTGGGCAATGTACAGGTAGGTATTATAATAATAATAATTTAACTTATATAGCGCTTAATACAAATGTCTCTAAGCGCTTTACAAATTTATACTATTTATAATAATTTATATAACAAATATATAGGTAACAGGCGGACTGTGCCATAAACTTTGTCAATTTATTGTGCCAGATTGTTTTAGACAAATTTAGCATTCCAAAATATGATTACAAATAATACTGGTCTTAACTACAGCTACATGTATGTCCCTAGTCATCCACTTCAGTTTTATTTTTTTCTTTACTTGAATGAATGTACTAAAATGGCTAAATTTATATCATTTTTATTGAAACAATTAACAATATGTACTTGCTTGTTCTTTCCATTAAAAAAAAACAAAATTGATAAAAGTGTTATAAATCCAATGGATCATTAAGAAATACCTAAAGATTGGTATATTGCAAAAGTTCTTCTAGAAACAAAGAACACAGATGTATTTGATACTGTTTTTGTTGTTTTACTATTAAACCTGGTAAGACATAACTAATTAAGTATGTAAAAGAGAGTCTTATTGCTTTTCTTTCTTTTTCATTAACCAGCATTTGTTTTCCTTATATTGCTAAATTAAAATCATTGTTAGTTGCGACCAAAGACATGGTGGAACATACTTTCAATTTTCTTGACTAAAACTGGATCCAGTTCTGTTAAGTCTTTGCTTCTCCCACACGACCTGAAAGTGCTCTTAATGAGGATGCTATCCCCAAAGAGGGCCTGGGCCAACGCCCTAGACAGCGACGTGGCCCCGTCTACGGCAGAGCGGGCCTGACTCCAATTCCGCTGCTCCAGAATGTCCGCAATAATACCTGAAATATGGAGATCATACTTTATAATTCATTGAACTTCTCATAGGAAAATGGGAATACTCTGGAAGATACAACAAACATCTGAATTATTCATACATGTACCCTTACCAAGTTTTGTAAAAAAAAATTAAGCATGTGAAAAAGTGATAAGAGTTTTCAATCAAAGCCCTGATTCAGCCAATCTACCTTTCATTCTTGAGTTACGATAAACACAAAAAACATCAATTGAATAATTTAGTTGTTCTGGGAGAAAATTAATATCTATTTTTTGGGGGGCTACTTTTCAACCTTGCCTGCATGAAAATAACATTCTAAAATTTGTTTTGCATTGAACTCTATGCAAATTTAAGGGGACTCTTTTCTGATTTTCGGGGTCTCTTTTGGGCATTTCTGGGGCTATTTCGCCCTGAGCCCCCGTGTATTTCTTTCACTGTAGTTGTTAACTGTACATCTCAATATAGCCTTCTTTAATAGCACACAAGATTATACTTCTTTCAGATATGACACAGAAAAACTGTGGCGTTTTTTAATAATTTTATGACAATGTAAAGTGCAATACATTTCACATTTCTGTATCTTCTAACAGAGAGCTCACTGGATACTTGCAAGACCTTTGTTGCGCCCAGTTGCCAATAATTTACACATTTAAAGAACGTACTGTAGCAGCTTTTTGGGAGTGGTTCATCATGTAAAAAATCTGAACGGGCTAATGGTTCCAATTGACAGAAAAAGTTGCACTCATGAGCGCTTAGTAACAGTTCATCATGCTATTCAGGAAAAAAAAAAAAAATTTTGTGTCAAACAGGGTAAATCCTGTACAAACAGATTTTCAGCCATTGGGCCCTGCTAAACAGGAAACCTGTCGTGGCTCAGGCTTCAAGTAACCCAGTAACATTGCCTCAAATTCTGAAACAAAATCCTGGATTTAGCTCATGCTGCAATCATAATTATCAACCTTTAGGTCATTCAGGAATCCCATGACTTTTACAAGCCGATCTGTCTGATTATCAAGATATTTATGATTAGAATTCGAAATTCCATTTTTCGTTTTCCTAACGATATTTTTTAACACTACAGTCTATTGTGGGGGAAATGAGTACAGGTATGGTAAAACCAGTCGCTCAAAGATTTTTACTTTTTTGAGGCACTTCATGATCATTTTGAAGTGCAATTTGTGTAGGTCTTCAATATTATACCACATCACAGACACTGATAACACGTAGGAGCATACATCTAAGATTTAACATTGTTAAACGATGCCTTTAATCTCACTATTGATACAATATTTTTCACAACTAAAATGCAGAATATCAAACAAACATTTTTAAAATAAAAGACAGGATTTAATACTTACTGTCAGCTTGCCTATCCATATCTGAATTAAACTGTGCAGTTCCGGCCTCTTGCCCTTGCCCTTGTCCACTAGTGCCGTTGGGAATGAAGCAGTTGCCAGGCTGCCAGGGAAGTTTCTGATTCCACTGTATCCCGGGACTGCCTTGCATGGAATGAGACTGACCTTGAGAGCTATTGGAGTATTGCGATCCAATATGAAGGGGGTTTGAGATGCCTGAAGCCATGGTGGGTGGAGCACCAGTGTGATGGTTTGGGGCATCACGGAGACCTTTTTTAGTGAGTCTCGAGTAAGGGTTCAATGCGCTAACATCACTCGTGCAATTGACTGTTCTCGGCAGATTAGAATCTTTATGTCCATTCAGTGTGGAATTCTTCAAGTTGGCAGTTCTTCTTCCAAAATTATTTGTTTGTGGTTCTATGGAATGTGGTTGGGGATGGAAGCTGTGAGGATCAAAACTCTGTTGCAGTCTTCGGATATGACTCTGATGTATTTCAGAAAGGTTCGTACTGGAGTGGTGTGACTGGCCTGCCATACCCTTGTGCTGTGTGTGCCCATTCTGGCCAAGAACATGAGGTACTTCATTCTGAACTCCCAGTTGGATGGCACCATCGTGTTGAGCCGGCCTCCCAGGAAACTGTTGCACAAATCGTCTCTTGGTGACAAGGACATAATTATCGACGGAACGTCCTCTAGATTTGTGGACACCTGAGAAGGGAAGTTCTGTCCTTCCTCCATCAAACGGACTCTCATCTCCTGGGAAATTGTCTTGTGAATTATCTATTTTCAGCCATCTCTGTTGGTCCTTTAAAAGCTCATTTTCATTATGAAATACATCCTCAGCACTAGACCCAGTAACTGAAGTGAATATTCCCTGCAGAGATTGCATGTTTTCTGCATCTTGTTCGTGACTTAAACGAGCCCTCTCCTGCTGATCCTGTGCCCTTTGAACAGCGTCTATAGCCTCAGTTGAATACATAAACACTGGGTTATCGGACGTACTGGAATCATCTGATAGCACCACGAGATCCCGACCGTTGGGGGCCATTTCTGGATGATTGTAAGAATTGCTTGGGTGTGAGCTATCTGGCAATGAGTTAGTGCCGCAACTAAATTCAGATTTGACATGCAGGATGACAGGGCCACTTGCATCCATTTGGGTGTCCCCCTCCTTGGCAATGGTCGCTGGTAAATAATGCTCATCTGCCTCTAATGCAGAAGTACCATTGGTCTCTTCATGAATGACTTCATAAGCTGCATGACTACTGTTTGTTTTTTGGACAACACTCTCAGGATTCTCTGTTTCAGTTGCGCCTGGTTCACCGGCATCTGGTGAGGACCTCAACCTAGAGAGAAGGACATCCTCTTTTTCTTGTGCTATGTTTTCGTCAGCTTGATGTATGCTCACAGAATTTAGTGATGAATTATTGGGTGCATTATCAATATTCTGTTCACCATCATTCTCTACTCTACCATTTTGAGAACAAGCTGCAGCACTGCTAGAGCCTACATTATGGTCATCAATAATATCGCTACCATTGTCTGGACTGCTGTCGGTAGGTCTAGAATCCACCTGAAATCCAGAATCAGATAAAGGGTTCTCCTCTGCATTTTCATCTCTATCATGTTGCCCTGGACCTTCACAGTGATCACTTCGAGTACCACAACCATCAAGAGTCTGTTGGACTTCACAAGCTTCATTCAGATGAGCTGGATTCTCTACCAGTCTTTCATCCAAATCACTGTCTCCTTCTTTCCTCCTCCTTTTTCCATTCGCATACTCAGGGTCACCCCTCCATCTGCTGAAGCCATTTGCACGGTTGGTCCTTGAGGGGTCTTCATATTGTGACACTACTTTCCTCCTGGCCCTACGGGGTGATCTTTGCAACCTGGGTGCGTTGGACTTGTGGACCAATTTGCCTAAAACTGACAGCACATTTCCCAAAACACTTTCCAACTGCTGGATGCGGTGATGCATGGAACTCTGGAGAGAAAAGAGAACAGGATAATTGTTAAATCTGGAAAGGAATTTTTATTTCTGCATTTCATGCATTTGCCTGTACCTCAAACATTACAGTCACTCTCTTGATGTTGAATATGGCTGCTTCTCTTCAATAACTGTAGAAAAGTATACATTAGGGAAATTTTTAAGAGAAAAAAGAGGAATCGTGAAGACTAATGCCTCAGGAACCACAAAAATTGGACTGAGATTCTAACTTCAATAAAAAATAACTCTCCTTTGATACTACAAATTCATAAGCTATGGATTCAACTGTACAGCAAAGGTCTGTGCCCCTGGTAAATATGGAAAGGAATGGTACATGTACAATGTTATGCAAAAAGTTATCTTATGAACGTCAACTCTTACCTGATCATTCAATTTAGCAGATGCATCATGAAGCAACCTTTCCATATCACTAGTATCACTCATCCTTGAGCTTTCTGTAAAGTGTTGATGGTCTGGGGCAACGTCATGGCAAGCATCGTATCCAAAGTTTGAATGATTATCAGCAAAAGAGCTTCTTCTCCACCTACTTTCTCTTTGGCGTTGGCTGGGAGAAGGATAAAATGCATCCTCATCATCATCTTAGTCGTCATCATCTTCAAAGCTCAAGTCTTCCAATCCATGTTCATTCAAGCCTGCAGACTCAAAGGAAATGTCAGAATGCCCATTGTAAGAGAAACCCGGATCCCTATTACTACCCGCACAACGGGCCTTCTGTCTTCGATACATGTATCTATGCGGCATCCCTGCCGGTTTATCATGTGAACGCCCCCGCAAGTTCCCGCAAGTTCTAGGTAAAGATTGTTTCTCTTGAACGTGAACATGCTCACATTCTCCATCAAATACACTATGCCTCTGAAAATGAGTCCTTGCATTCAAGACTTTGGGAGGGAGATCTCTATTGTCATGACTATCAGCATACACTGTTCTAGAACATTCAGGTATGCTTTCTGAGGTTGCTGTGGCTGACGCACTTGTTGAGTATTTTCTTTTCAAGGCATGGGTAACAGCAGCTGAGTAGGAGTTATTACGATTCTTTTTGGTAGGTCTTAGGAAGATGCCACTGTGAGAATTGCCTCCACGGCCTACTGATCTACAGGAAGATTCCTCCAGCGATCCCACCTGCTCTGGACCAGGTTCGTCTGGCTGTTGCCTGCTCCGGAATTTCGAGGAACCCTGATTAAAAAACACAATTAAAGAAGGTAATGTTAGAAGTGGTAAGTAACATCGATAAATTCTAAGCAATGTACGGCGATAGAATCCCTTACATTGCTCAAAAACCTGTACAATACAGTGATCTACCAAACATGCAACAAAGTTTATCTACAGCACACAGGAGGAAGGAGTGAAGAAAGTTCAAACTGAAGTGACATTTTTATTTTTTCATATTGTCTTTTACATAATTTTTTTTTTCCGTTAAATTATTGCTTCATTTGGTAATCCCCACAACAGCACTTTCCCATTTGCATTATAACAGAATCTTTAAAAGCTATGGCCATTTGTCAGCCATAATGGAATGATGAGAGCATTTTCCTAAAATGCCTAAGATATATCCTCTGCAAAGATTGAATTCTTTCTTAAAGGTAATACAAAGTTTTTAGTGTAGGATATGGATATTGAGTTTTCTCTTGGTGCATTTTTTTTTTGGGGGG
>BEXV01000350.1:102141-112186 GCA_003118195.1 Hemicentrotus pulcherrimus | reverse complement strand
CCCCCCCCCCCCCACTCCTCCCATCCAATTTCATCTTGACACAAGGTACTTATCGCCGTTACGATCTCTAGATGGTAGAAAGCAGTCAGTTACATTCAAATTTTGGCCCAGAAATGGCCCCCGGAGGAACAATGCCTCCTGTCGATTCCCCAACTACGAGGCCATAAATCCACCCTTCTTGACAGGCACCGGCCATGAATCTTCTTCCTATTCTTCTACTTCTTTTGATGAAAAGATGAAAATATATTTCAGCAGGTTTTGTTCTGAGGGATGTGTTATGGTCTGTGTACAAGACTTTAGCAGTCATTTGTAAAAGATCACAATTCTGTCAGGGTATTCTTTTAGGAGTCTTCCAATATATATGCAGGTTGGATGAAAAGGACAGAGAGAATGAAGGGAGAAGTTACTTAGAGAAGGAAGGGGTGTTCACTGTTCAGTCTCAAAGCTTCTTGAAAAAGATATTCATGTCACCCGACGTTGCTTCTGATTGGTCAGTCATTTCATTAAGCTCCCAATAAAGAATGCACATGGGAACGAGGGAGCTACACGATTTGACCTATGACTGCGCTTGCTTACGCAAAGACAAACATTTCACAACTATCTCTCTTAAAGCCTATATGCACGAGTTTGGCCAAGACGAATTAGACCTCCCTGCATGGTCGCTGACAGGTGGTTATCTCATCAAGTTAGCTCTAAATTAACACAAGAAAAAAGGGGACCATGGGGGGGACCAATGGTAACCGATTAGGCATTGTTTGCTATATATAGGGCGCAAGTAGCTATAAGTTGTGCAGTGGGGCTTTAATATGCTATGGTCAGTCTGAGGAGTGATAGACTATTTGGAGGGAGAGAGAGAAAACAAGAACAGCCTGAGTTATCCAGAAAAGATAAAAAGGAGAAAGAACATGGAAAGAGAGAAGTTGGAGGAAAGAGAAAATAATAGAAAAGCAGCCCATAACAGAGTGATAATATTAAAATGAAGAATGAGGAATAGTGAAACTAGAAAGACAGATTACAAGTGGTGGGGCAGTATGGAGATTGAAGTCACAAAATGGGTAAATTCGTTATTAAGGATTTTTTTGTCAATACAAATAAAGGAACTTCAAGTAATTATCTCATGGGACTGCAAGAACTTTGGCTTTCAAAACAAGTTTTAGGGTACTGTATTCTTTTTTCGTTAGCAATACATTGTAGAGTGCACCAAAAAGTCCTTCTGTTTATGCCCTTGGACCCTTGTGTCCTTGTCAAAAAAATTTATAGTACACCTCTTTGAACTAAATGTGTTATTCAAAACCAGATCTTATTGTTACAGGTATATGACCTTAATTAAGAAGAAAAGGAAGACGCAAAATAACTTTTCTGAATTCTCCTACGGTAGTCAAACCTAACAGGGTAAAAACATATTCAGGTGTAATTATCCTGCACTTTTCAAGAAGAGGTTCGAGACTAATTTCAGGGAGCTTTCCTTTCTATTCAGTTTACACATCGGTTTCCTGATTGAATTTTAAATTAGCAATCTCCTGTGTTTCATTGTTATCTTTTGATCAATAGTTGAGAATTCTGCATCATTTAGCAAAGTCGCATTCAAATCAGATGGACTGCGAAGTGTTCAGAGTTCACGGGTTACTCTCTGATTTTACAAGAAGAAAGAGAACTATGGAATTATGATAATTGACATCAATATTTGTTGATGTCATGGGAGATAACATTCACGCTTCGGTATTGTTTGGGGTGATTTGAAAGAACCGTTTGGTTATCTGGTCACAGATCTGAGTTGTGAAATCCACCGCCATTAAAAGAATCCCTTTTTGTCTGTCATTTTTGCGGGCGGATGCGTGTTTGGGAGAATCGGGAGAGAGAATACAGATTCTGTACTTTCAATGCAGTATCAGATGTGCTTTTTGTTCTCTATTCTTCTCTAGAAGATGAGGGAGAACAGGTAATTTGTTGCTAAAAGCCCCTATCATCCTCCTAAAAGGCTTTGAGATATAAGCCTTGTCTCGCACTGTCGGAGTCCAAGATCAGATAAGGAAGGCAGTAGACATTATCTAGGGCATTCTCTATGCAATGCAGAAGAAAATTGTTTGATGGCATAAAGAGAGAACATAAGGATTCAAAAAGTTTTGAGTCTCACTCCGATGACTCCAATAGGTTTGTTTTTGTGATAGCTCGCCTTTCATGAAACTAGCGTATTTCATCGCTACAGTGCTTGCCGATTCTTTCAGCACAGTTCCAATTTGTGCCCAGCGTTGCGAGGCATGGGCAAACACAAACACAAGTCAGTGATACCGACTTCTATGCAACAACACCGTTTTTTATATTTATATTTATTCATTATTCTTTTTTGTCCCAGTTCAGCAAATGAATTTTGAATAGACTGGGACATACATTGTAAAAAAAAAAAAAAAAAAAAAATTCCATCAATCAAAAAGCTGTCAGTGCCTTGGGGCACTCGCTAGTCTGTGTACAATTAACCGTGCTCGGCAAACAGTTGTTTGCTTGCGCATCTACGTCATCAAACTTTCTGAGAGTTTTTTTTTAAACCCTAGAAGCTGAGCCTTTCTGCAAACTCCAGGACAAGACTGAAAACAGAAATTTATGTGTACATCTTGGAGAAAGGGATGAAAAGAGCCAGAACAAAAGTGTTTTTCTTGATATTGTCTACATCGTGGTTTCATTTTCATTTCAATTAATATACCATTTATTTGATTAACCTGATTAAGGCAAAGACTGGAAAGTGAGAAGAAAAAAAGAAGAAGATTTTGGGAGCTTGAAATAGAAAGTAAACCATGACACTAAATTTCAACAATGAGCACACAAACAGTACAATGGTGCTTTGTAGCTTTTCAAATTGAAATTTATTTATTTGCTTTTTGGTTAGAATTCATTATATTTTCCTTAGATCAGTGTTTGCCTTTTCACTCATGCACAACTGATGAAACCTGATAGGGATTGATTTTTCATCCCTTTATGCAGTTTATTAAAATGAAAAAGCTAACTTTCGTTTTTGTCTATTCCTTTTTCGGTGGCTAAATGATGATTAGTTTTCCATTGCCAGCGCCTTTATTGATTATTCTATGTACGTGAGGAGTTTCTTTTTACAATTTCATACGTTAAAAAAAATATATTGATTTCCATAAAAGGGAAAATTTATTAGCTTCATCAAGAACTTGTAGCTTTTCATATATCATTCTTCAGATCTACTGAGCTGATATTGATCAAATTCTGTGATTATTTAATGTCAATTCCTCATATTTTTTAAAGGTTATGACACATAGTGCACTTGTTTTCATTTTTCATGTACATTCCGTGCATTTGTTTCCATTTTGTTTAATTACATGGTAGCAGGAGGTCTATTTTCATCATCTCGAGCTTGCCAAATAACCCTATTTCAGTGTCCGGATATTATCCCGGAGCTCAAAATTGCGTCTTCACCAGACCGATACGCTCATCACAAACTAAGCTATAGAACTTATTCTAAAACTAAAACATTTTGAGAATCATTTTGAGAAAACTTGTTGATTGCAAACTATAAGTGTTGCATCAATTGTGATTCAATTATTTTGTGGCATGACACTTTTGCAAATCTGAATCAGAACCACCTGAAAAATTCACGAACATTTTATGCATACAAAGCTTCCTTCTAGTTTTTAGTGAAGACAAAAATTGTGAAAAATGTGAAATTTGTAATGAAGTGCAAAATTTGAGATTGGCAGAGCGGCTGTATAGGTTTGATTTGGTCTGTGTGGGCTGGTGTAAACTGGAGGAGTGGTTGAGCATATCATATTCCATTCCTTCATGATCTCTTGAAATCCTCTTCAATCCCCTGTTTCAAGGTCATTTTCCAGCCAATCATCTCTCTCTCTGTATCTCTCTCCCTCCCTCCCTCTCCCTCTTTCTCTTCTCCTCCTCTCTTCCTCCCTCTCTCTCTATCTTCTTCTGTGTGTCATCCTGAATTCTATTCTGTCAGTATTTTCTTCTCTTTATTTACTTTTTATGTAATTAACACAATTAAAAAATAGAACTTCAGTACTTCCATTCTGAATCTTGGCCTTCATGTCCTTTGGATTGTCTAGGCCTGAGTCATGGCACATTTCATGAGGCAGCTAATTAACCTTTTTAGTAAGTGAATGAATTTATTTGACTATGAAGACTTCTGCTTTCAGTGCAATTAAACCATCTTTGAACATCTTCAAACATAATTTCGACTGGTAAGGCATTTTAGTTTTTGTATTATGTTTTTTCCTTCCTATATTTTTCCCCCTCCAAATACACAACTCAAGACTTTGAAATAAAATTTGTTTTTCTTGGTTGAGATGAACCCTAGGTCAAGATAATGATCCATTGAGATGAATGTGTAGATGATTCATCAGTAAATGGGCGGAACTTGCAAAATGCAAAATAATAAGAAAGAAGAAAAAGAAAATAATGAACTTGCAGGTTTCACATCTTTCTCGATAATCCAGGAGATTGGGTGTTTATCACCGAAACCTTTCTTGGAATTTGGTTGCATTCAGTTGAACTTGGAAATGATCTTGATTTTGACACTGATTGATGCAGAGATGCACTTCCCATGAAAGATCTCAACATCATCCACTTCATGGCCTGTCAAACATCCAAGATAGCTAGATCTCCCAAATTGTCTGGAGTATCGAAGAATGTGCCTTGCAGGTGATTTGACACTTGTCCTGAGTTTAAATATTTTCATGATATACACTGTAGGGTTAAATCTAAAGGCAATGGGTTCTAAAGTGCAAGGGTTAGTTATAAATTTTAGTGATTGAAGTTGGTAAATCATTCTAAAGTTAACAGTGTGGACAAATCCAATCAGCTAACAACAATTTTCCATGTATTAGGGCTTGGAATATACATCTAGACTGGACCTAAATGTAAATGATGCACAGTCAAAACTTCAAGAAGTAAGCTTGGTCCAAATGGCATATGGGTTGGTGAATTGGTGAAAATGAAAATACAATTTCTCCGTAGACTCTCTATTTGTATGTATTGAATGGACAAAAATGAAACTCTTGCCATTTTTTTTTTATTCCTTTAACAGCTAGTAGCTGTTTTAGAAGCAACAAGCTTTTACAAATTGAAGGAAAAAAAGGTTGGTGTGAGTCATGTACTCTTGCGGAATGAAATTTTTATTAATCTAGACCACTTGCTAAATTTGCGAGAGTTTCTTGCATGCGAATGTTTCTGTTTTGAGAACATCTTACAAAGATGACAGGAATTTAATAGTTTGGGAAACAGGCTATTGCAGAGGGTTAATTATGTGTATGGAAACCATGGAAACAACTAATTTAGATGCACCTGTATCAAAACAAAACAATGTTACGTTTTGGTGCAGACTATATCTTTTAGCGTAATGGCCTCTACTATGAAAGGGCTGGTAGTAGGAGGAATATAGCTCCTATGATCTGCTATTATACATCAGACCAATTGATTTTCATATGCATCTTTATGACTTCACAGATTCAATATTGAGCAGAGAACATACACAAGACCTTTTCTTTCTGCATATAGTGTGTTTCTGTGCCCTACAGCCCTTTCATCTCCATCAAATGTTACTTTTCACTCGTTCAGCCTCGCGCCAGAACTGTAGATCTGTAACATAGATAGGACCCATTGAAGAAATTGTTGCTATTTGGTTGGGGCGGGTGTAAGAAAATGTTGATAACAGAATTGTTAATCCCCCAATGAATAAAAGCATGGAGTGCTTTTGTTCCTCACCGGCTTGAGTGGAATGCCCTGAAAATTGATAAAAATGTATCAAAGTGATGGATAGGGTCTCATTCAGAGCATTATCTATTTTCAGATGAGATGGATAGGTGGTGCTTGTGAATGAAACAGTTGAAAACGATGAGTAATTGCCTAATTGATGGTTAAAATGGCGGTTACCAAAAGGGGAGTGTTCTCACTAGCCAGGGTAAGCTGATATTCAGTGCAGTCTGGATGATCCGAATGAAGTTCTTCTGCTGGAAAATGTCATAGGCATTGCAAATTTTGAGTGAATTTGCTAAGGCGTAGACTCCAACATATATTGCCTGTGTGTACAGACCTGTTTTCTTTTCCACTTACAAATCTATCCTTCAGCAATATTTTATCTTTTGTATACCGGTAGGTTTGTTTTGCTTCAAATTTCGCACGGAAAATTAATCAATTGAAAAAGACGACAGTGCATGCCCGAGGAATCTTCGTAATAGAGCTTGGTGGTAACAAATGTTTTGTCCTATTTTGTTTTTTCCCATTTTGTTTTTTCCTTTTGAACTTTTCAGGTGTGCGTAGTACGCATCCATTTAGAATTAACGTGAATGAGATAAATAGACATACATGTGTGTATTTGTGAACGTGATTTGTCATAATTAGGTCGTGTGATTTGAAAGAGGGCGAACGCTATGTGCATACCATCATACAAATATACGTTCTGCGAGCCGCATTTTCATTGTTTTCATCTATAGGGAGGTAGTTCATTGCGAAAAAAATGGAGTCACGAATTTGAACCACTTGTTTATGTATTGTTTCCATTCATGCAGTAAATAAGCTAATTTTCTAAACGTGCCTTGGCATGATTATTGTCATAAGCGTGGCTCAACATAAGCACCGCCCCTTTGACATAATTAAGATACAAAATAATGCTCGTTACTGCATTTTCGATTTGAATAAATATGACCAACCGGTTTCAAGCATCAGATATACAACATATACTGTACACTGGAAATGACGTTTCAAATTACGCTTGTTTCTTCAAAGCCGCTGATATACATATGTATGTGACGTACTCTATCAGCGAATATGTGTCTACACTCATGTAATGGATTATGTGCAAGTGGGAACATGATTTGGAATAGATTCAATATTGAAGCGGGAACTTTATTTTTATCAATAAAAAGGTCTTGACAGCAGCAGGGACTGTTGCTGGATTATCTCTTCTCAATATTCTATGCACCGTGACTTAAAGAGCAAGTAATGGACCGTCAACGTCAACATCTATTCATGTTTCCTCAAAGTGCCGTAATGCCTGTCAACGATTGCAGATACCCATCGCTGATAGTATTCATGGCAATATTGGATAGGTTAACAAGGCATAAGATGTCTTCTACTGATACCAGATCCAGGAGGTGTCATCAGTATTCTGAAAATGAAGAAAATCCCATTGAGATAAAAGTAATCGTATTTCATTCATTCATTTATTGTTCCTTAAGCACAATTTTATCACAAGATTCTTGTCAAGGATGCGATTAGCAGTATATTTATTTCTTTTGCACCATAACTGCTGGCGTATATTATCAAAGCTGTATTTGTTTCTGATATCTGCTAGATATCTATCATCATTGACCTTGATATCACCTATAACAAGTACAATTGATATTCTGTAATGGAGCTTGGTAGGTTTGGATTTGATCACTTATGGTGTTAATTTCTTTGTGAAGAAAAGATTAGGCACGATGTCTTCTTTAGAAAATGACAATCACATTTAGATCAAAGTAATTGTTGCTTAATCCCTGGCACAGTTATTTCTAAAAGATCCTGGTCATCACAAATATTAGTTTATGAAGGTTATATGCTATCTAGAGCTCTTTAAATTTGCTGGAAGTTAGGGTCATTTACTTTCTTATCACCTAGATGTAGGCCTATATTTTTAAAAGAGTTTTTTATTGATCTTGAATATATATATCTAAATGAAATTTTGAATTCAAATTCAGATCTAAGTCCATCTAAACAGTTAGTTTTGGGACATCTGTGTCAGCAACAATATCAATTTATGAAAAGTTTTTTATTCTGTTGTAGTTATTTAGACTTTATTGGCTATTACAGGTCATTTAATATCTTATCGCTTTTTCATATTAATATTTTTATTTTCATTTTTAAGGGAAATTTATAGATCTTGATTTGTTAATCTAAATTTGATTTTGAATTTAAATTTAGATCATAGTATTCATTGCATAGTCCATCAGCACAATTAGTTTTGAGAGATTTGTGTCAGCAACCATATTAGTAATTTATGAAAATATATATTTATTTTATAGCCTTTTTAGATCTACTAGATATATATTCAAAGTCTTTTTTTTAAATCACTGTTAAGATGAACACAAACACAGTGTTTGATCTTAATTCCCAATTTTAATTCCCAATCTTGATAGTGACAATCCGTAAATTAGGTTAATTCTATACTGATAGGAATTAAGATCAAACTGCCATTAGATATTCATATGTCGATTATTGTCGAATAAAACAAAAAAAATAATGATGTAAAAGGATATTATTTTGTCACTTTACATGTATATAAATCTGAACTTGATAGCGCTATTTGGACCTGCAACTGGTTCATACAAATTTGGTATTTAACAACTGTTCATTCTGTAGCAAATTTTTAAAATGTGATAATGTTTACCTACCTACCTTTGGCAATCCAGACAGACAATTTAAAAAATGGTCTGGCAATGCCCCTGTTCATTTCTCTTTTCTTTTTTAGCTGTAATATTGTTCTAGAAGCCATGGCTAATCGAGGAATATTGTGGAAGAAAAGTTTACTGTACTTTTTCGAGGTGCTGCTGAATTTAAACGATCTTCTTTCCCTCCAGACATGATAATTTAGGGTCATGTGACTGTGATTAGAGTTAATTTTCTCCTTTTAATATGCTGAATGTCTTGTCCAGGTCCCATCCTATCTCTGCTTCAGAAGAAAAAAAAATGATGGGGGAAAAAAAAATTGTATTCGTGTTGCTGCGACAAGGGCATAGTCCTCCAGGGTATTTGATGTACTTGTACAGCCTAGAGGGAGACCAGGGAACTGGAACTAATGCAGTCCTATTGATGCGGTTCAAAGAGTGACTTAATTTGATTGGTTAACAATAAGAGATGGCTTTAATTCGCCAGCTAAAGCGTGATGAGCTGCCTTTGATGCTCCTGACTTTCCTATTCATAACCTCACACACACGCACAGAGGAAAAAGAAATCATTTCAAAAGCGAGCTCTCAGGAGTAGGAGAGAAAATTAACAGGTTCCCTGTTCGCAATTGACGGCGGCAGCGCCGTTTGATCATGGAGGGGAAAAATTATAGTTGTGGTTTTGTTAGAAAAGGTGATATTAGTTCAAATTAGAGCATGCATCAGCTGGGATCAGTAAAAGGAGATCAGGTGAGCTGTGAAGCTCCAGTAATTGATAGCCGATCCCCTGTCCAACCAACCTTTCATCCACTTTTTAACCAGTGTCGTTAAAAAATGATTCTCTGGCTGTAAATGGAATCTGGAGGGAAAAAAAAGGCTCGCTCAGGTAGAAGAGTTGGGAGGTAGAGGGGCGGGAGAAGTGGGAGGGAACTTGGTGAGATAAACACGAAGATATCCTGTGTTAGGCTTTGTTCACGTGTACAAGCCTCTCCGCCTTCTTGGTCCCTATCTGATTAAGATAAGATCGACTGCATAATTGATCATTAAGGTGTGAAGATTCATATACATGCTTAAGGTGTCAATATCCCATACACTGACAAATAAGTGCATAGTCACTGGATTACGCCAATTTGTTGATAAATGGTGCAAAGAAATGCAAAAAGGATAAAGATCTAGAATTTACAGCATTTTTCTTTCACTCTATTATATACGTCCAATTCGTTGATTATTGATGCCAAAAAATGCAAACAAAATCAAATCCAGCTAGTATTTAAAGAATATTTAAATATATTTCCCTGCTTTTAATAAATATTTACTCATACTTCAAGACATGAAAATAGTATTTATAATTGATTTAATTCATGTACAGGAAATATTTTGTCATTTTGGTATAAGGAACAAAAAATGTATTACTTATAAACTGTTAACCTGTCACAAAAATTCACAGGTTAATGCAGGAACTCAATCAGGTGTCTGATATTTGGAATGTGATACAAAATGGTAAAAATTCCTTTAAAGAGAAGGTTGAGTTCTGGGAAGAGGTGAAAAATAATTCGTGATCTTTATCATTTGTTATTATGCAAGCCTGGAAGAACATCAGATAAGACATGTTCCCTGAAAAGCATGGCTTTTCAAATGCCTTCATATTCTAAATA
>BEXV01000350.1:77534-92156 GCA_003118195.1 Hemicentrotus pulcherrimus | reverse complement strand
GAGGAGGGAGGGAGGGAGAGAAAGAGAGAGAGAGAGGGGGGTGTGGAGGGAGAGAGAAGGGGAAAAGGGGAGGGAGGAGGGAGAAAGAGGAGAGAGAGGAGGGAGAGAGTGAGTGTGGGTGACTGGGTGTGTGTGTGAGGGAGAGAGAGAGAAAGAAAGAAAGAGAGAGAGAGAGAGAGAGAGGGGGAGAGATAAAAAAAGATAATAAGCAAGAAGCAAAGACAAGGAAGCAGTGAAGAAATAATATATCTGGGCTCCAAGATGATTTGCCCCTGAATGCTAAAAGGGCCCTGATCATAATGATGTATCCACTGTTCATAGAACTTTAAAACATGAGACTTGTGCACCATGAAATGTGCCTAATTTTTGCGAGTCATTAAGATTTTGCAAAAAGTTCATGCTGCAAAGTGATATGGATTGCAACTGGCACTGAATTTTCTGCAGATTTTAAAGTAATTAATTTCTTGCCTTCAAATCATTCTCGTTCTCAAATCTTGATAGTTTTGTGTTGGAAAAGTTGCCAGATTTAGTATATTTGCTATAATGGTAGCCAATCTCATTTTGGCTCAAAAGTATCTGTCGAAGTAGAAATTCCCTTTCTTTTCTGAATTTAGGAAGAAAGAGAGATAAAGAAGGGGGTTCAAGAGATGAAAGAAGAAGAAAAAACCTGTTGAAAATGATGGTCACATCTTGACCCGCTTAACATTGACCTGTATTTTGGGTTTTCTTTAAAAGTGCAGCCATCTTTAATATCTGTCCACTTGCAATTTGCCAAATGTGATGGGAGGCTGGCAGGTAAAATTTAACCGTGGGGCAAACTGTAAATCAAAATCTCAAAGCTTTCTAAGGGAGTTATTCATAATGCAGCTCATCTTTCATCACTTCAGAATGAACATGACTTAGATTAAAATTGTAATCACCCCCAGAAAGCGTGAGATTGATATGAAATTTTGGCGTATTTTGATAACCAACATTAAAAAGAAGTTAAATCTGTTCACGCTTCATTAAAAAACATGAAATACCATTTTCTTCTAGAACAAATTTTTTTAACGATGCTGTCTCTTCATCATGTCTGCATCTGATTCGGCCCCTGAGGCGCCATAAGTATTCCTCTTTGTGTTTGTCAATGAACAGCTTATATGCATTTGCCAGATAGCATACATAACCTCAGGGAGTGCCTTTTCACGTTTCTAAGACAGCTAGTCAAACATTCAACAAACATTCAACAAACAGATTTTTAAGACTTCTTCTGTCAGGTTTTAATCTTCTCTTATCATATCCACTTTTCATAAATTTTTGGTGAAAAAAATGTAGTCATTCAGGTTGTCTTTTATCAATGTCTGGAGCATTGTCAGTCATTGTATTGTGCCAGAAAAGTTAAGTGGGATGTGGGAATACTTTTCAAAATTTATCATAGAATGTGGGGGTTTATATCGGTTGTATTTAAGGTTGCTATGATAATATGGTATGATGGGATATGCACCTTATCTATCTAGGGTACGATCATCAGTATTAATAATGCCTCTTGTAATTACCCCTACATTGCTGGGCTGGTACCCTTGAATACACCTGGGTTGATCGATACAGACAATTTTGGGTGAACGTCTTGTCCAACAACTTCAAGGATGTACGTGTAAGCTCCAATCAGGGATTGAACCTATAAGGCGATTAGATAATGAGAGGTCAGAGCTTTCACTTTTATTCCACATTTCTGTGTTATTTCAATACCAAAAAATATGAGGGTGAACTTTTCCTCCAAAACATGGTGATTCACAGTCTTCTGCTACTGCTAGAAGGGCCTTAACTTGCTTGACACAGAGTTAACGCCCTTCTGGCTTTCAAGAGACCATATGTATATGCACATGCGATTTATTTCATATGATAAGTGTAAAGAAGATATGGCATTTTTCATTGACGATTTCTCATTTGAATCTGTCTTGGTATTCTTTGCAATGATGTGAAAACTTGTCAGCCATGCATGTCCCATAACAGGCTTACTGCTCAAAACCTCATCTCCCTCAGGTTCGAGTCAACTTTTGGGATCTCTGTTTGAAGTTTTACCAAAGGCAGCCGAAAGATTTTTATCTTTAATATGGCATTCGTGTCGCTCTTGTCACTCCCCATCCCATTACCATGGAAGTGTGTGCTTCACGAGTTTGCCTGACCTTCAAGAAGAGTCATGCCATTATCAATCATTGTTTCGGGCACCTTTTCACGTTTATATCCATGACTGTAAGTCACGCAGGATGTTCTCGCAGTTTCTCTTGATGTTGAAAGGTCTCCTTTGTCGCGTCAACAATGCATGAGAATTGATGTGCCTCTGCATTCAGACGCATGCTTCGCGAGGGCATCTTTCTTCTTCAGAGACATGTTCAACATTTTTGGAAAAAAATGGTTAATGATTGTCATATCGCGTTTGAAAAGAAATCATCAGTCTTGGCACGTATTGTGTTTTTGACACCATCAAAGGAGTCATAATCCAATGGCTTTTCAGCGCATGAATCGTGAAGTGAGACTTGTCTGTTTCTATGGCTGTTCCCTTTTCAAGAGACAATAGGATTTAGCGCGTTCTCTTAAAGGTGAGAACTGACTATTGCCCTTTTGCTAGGTCCAAAGGGAGGACCCTGGCTACCCAACGCGGAGTTCAAGAATGGCATACTTCATACGTGCCCAAAGAGGATGCTCTATTGTGTACAGAAAATAAAGAGCGCTAGATCATGCTTCTTCTACAGATTTGTATTTTCACTGCAAGAAAAAAATAATCAATTTTTCGTACATTCAGGTATTTCGTTGGAGAATGAATACATATTATGGGAATATTTGATGAGATCGAATAACCTAGAATGGTGGAAGACATTTAACCTTGGTCGTCTTTTACACGTTTAATCATTAATGTGATTGCATTTGCAATGTTCAGTATGGTACGTGAAGCGTCAAAGGAAGAAAAACTCTCAAAAAACACATCACGTGACTGCAGATGTGTACGTGCCAACTGCCATGTGCTTGTGCATGGCGCCACTGAATGGGGCTCAAGAAACTCCCCATTATCATGCATAGTCTTAACGATCATTTAATTCCTTAGTAACAAGAATCAGTATGGGAATAAAAGATCAATGCCGGATGAAGATCTTATAGTTCTGAGAGCAGGAGACCATGCATACGCAGACCCCTCCCCCTCCTGAGTTGCACATACTGGTAGTTTGGGAATCTTAGCTTTCTGCTTCATTACACAAGTTTAATGTTGATAGTGTTTGCATGGTATCCATATAAAAGAAAAATTGCTATGATATTTTAATGTTGTAACCACCAACAGAAGAAAAATACAAGAGCAGTACGTGTGTGAGAGAAAAAGGATGAAAAAGCCGATTTAAAAGCACCTATTTCCCTTTCGCCTATTGTAGTATACCGTATTGGAGAAGAAATATATTTGGCAACTTTGAGGTGAGACAGCTAGCCTACATTGTCGTAGAAACTAGAATTATGAAAATAAGTGAGTGAAAAAGAAACTGGTATACACCTGACAGGAGAGGAGAGATAGAGAGAGGGAGGGAGGTGGAGAGAGGGAAAGACGAGCTGAAGAGATACAGGGGGTAGGGGTGGGGAATGAAAAAGAAAGACAGAGATAAAGTGAGACAGACAGATTGCCAGAGAGAGAGAGTGGGACAGACAGACAGAGAGAAAGAGATAGACAGGGAGACAGAGAGAAAGAAGAGCTGAAGAGATGGAGGGTTAGAAAAAGAAGAGAAAGTTAGTGGGATAACCAAATGTACATCAGATTTAGAAGTAACTAGACAAGGAAACCAATTTTTAAGTGTTGCCCGGGGCTACCAGACAACTTGGCTGGTGTTTTGAAGATAAACCGTTATTTTTTTCTTCCCCCTCTGAAATAAATGTTTGACAAGATTTCACAAAAGCATGACAAGCCTACTTGACATTGAACTTGGAATCCAAGAAGCAAAATAGTGACAGAAACTAGCCCTAATAGGGTCTCCTGGTCCTCTTGTTTACTTTGAAGACCAGAGAAATCTAACCTGTTTGCCTACTTAGTTTTTGTTTGAATAAAAAATTGGAAACAAGCGTACTGTAGTGTAGTCGGTTGTGCAGGAGTACTGTTACATTAGACACTTTAAAAGGGATATGAATCTTTTTTAATGGGGGCCATGTTTCATGATGGGGGTAACTGTTACAAATTAAAAAACTCAAATTTGTTTTGGTTTTAGCTTATAAAAAGCAAAGATGCTAACAATTTCAAGTTGATAACAATTTACATCTCTCAAGGATGGTATGGCACATGCTCCAATGTAAATCTCTAAAGGGATTTACAAAAACTAGGTGATTATTTTCTATGCTATTGTGTCACAACAAAGTTGAGTGAAAGAGATAAATAAAATTGAATGTACTAGACATCGATGAGCTTTAGAGTGCATAACGCTCAGGTTTAAATCACAGTTTGATTCAATTTAAATTCATTTATTTCACATCGCTCAGATATCATTATCATGTTTTTAGTCATTATGTACCCCCTCCCCCCCCCCCCCTTTTTTCTTTCAAAGTATTCAAATAGAGGTTTTGCATTTAGGGTCCACGTCTTAGGCACGTGCTATAAATTCTTCTTGTTTTAAGCATGTTGTTTTAGGTATGAGGTATGCTCAGCACAAAGTGGATAGGACCAGAAATGATATATGGCCCAAACAAAGCTTTGAAGCCCTGATTTATGTTATGTCATTTTAGATGTCTTGGTATTTAGGTATCCAGAATGTGTGTTTCCACTCTGGGCTATAAGAGGTAAAGGTGTCATTTGATTTTGATATCGTGATTTTGCCATAATTTAAGATTTCTAGACATCACAAATAAACACATGCAGATGATAGTGTTTCATACAAAACATTTAGAAAAGGTAGAATGCTCAGCTTTGATCAACATTTAATAATAATATATATTTAAAAATATAATTGATTTACTTTGCCAGCTGTGCATTGCCCTTCAGATTGAACTGTATAACATTAAACAGTACAAAAAACAGTATTTCATGATTCAATGAAAAAAAAAGTACAAAGTAGTGTGGATATCTCATTTCTTCCCATTCAGGTACCGTAGCCATGGTTTATCTTATTTGTCCATTTAACTCAGAAGACAATATTTTGAAAGAAATTTTACTTCCACAGTGCGTGGCAACAGTGACAAAAATAAAGAGGATGTCATACTAAAAAATAGCAATAAATAAGATCAGAATCACATAAATAATGATATATTTTGAAGCAAATTCGAAAGGCAAAATGAAGTTTATGGAATTAGCAATGCATGTGTATACATAGATACCAGTTTGGGTGATTTATGGCGCCAAATCATGAACTTGGAGAGTGGCAAATTCACCTGATTGGCTGGGGATGGTGATGTAGTGCTATGTGGGTTATAGGTTACAGCAATAGGGAGTGGTACGTATGGCGCTGCTCTATAGTCTCATTCTTTCAGACAAATATAATGCATTCATCAAATTAAAACCAACTTAATATCAGCCTTTTTCAGGACGGACTTCCCCTTAATTAAGTTGGTTTTAATAAAAGCAGAGAAACAAGAGAAAGAGGTCAGTGAAGTGAGTTAAGTCTGATTAAGAATAAGAAAGTTATCAATTTTTGAGGGTGCATAAATCAGATACAAATTGGCTACTAAGTAATGTATCTTGCAAGTCTCCTCCCATTTGCTCTATACTGAAAACCTTAAAAAATGTGTAGTTTCTCTAAAGAAAATGTTCAATTGTTTTTATACAACCCCTGTATGAAGCAAGTCTATTCTGTCATCAATAACTAAGAACATGAAAGTTTATAACATTTTCTGTACATAGCCAATTGGAGAGGAATTTGCCAGTGTCGCCAGTTTGTATTTCACTGATGACAACTTCACAAATTCATAACTTTCCAATTTTTAATCAGAAACTATTACTAATCGGCTTCTCACATTTTTCTGCTTTTATTAAAACAAAGATGATATATCGGCGTGGACTTCCCCTTTAATGACAGGGGAAATAAACCAAATGTAAGCGTCGTTGTTGTTTTAGTTTTATTGGAGGGTATCATTCAATTATGAATATTTAAGTTTGATTAGTCTCAAATCAAGGCATCATTTTTAAGGAAACCAATAATGTACTGTATTTTTAGAAAGTCCTATTATGGCGTGATACCAATGAAATTTAATCCCAATGAAATTTAATCCCATCGCTCACTACTGATAAAAAAGTTGGCTGACCCTCAAATAAAACAAAACAAAAAAATTATTCCACCCCTGCTCCTATTTCCACCTATCCACGCAATAGTAACCATGGCTACCAGGCCAGCCTCAGTTCAAGTGAAATCGGACCTCATTTTCCTTATTTGTAGAATGCTGGGCTTCTTCTATCTATATATATACCATGCTGCAATTTAGGACACTATATTTAGCCCAGAAAAGTATGTATTCACCTCACCTGTTGTTTACCAAAATGTATTCCAGGAGGAAAGTTTCAAATGACGTTTGAGGCACAATTCGGGACAGACAGTTGGGAGCATTTAAGACGGAATGATTTAAAAGATTACAAGGATGTTTTAGAGGAGACTCATAAATCAGCCCAGCTCCCTGTTTTCCCCCATTTTAAAGCAAACCAAAGAATCATTGCATCGTGGAAATGTTTTTCATAAGTACTGGGTATATGAATTTGTGAATCTAAAACACTGTATATACTTGATCAGGGTACCCATGTATCTGTGTGACATTCATTATCAGTCCTCATTGGCTCTTTGGATTAGACAGTACCTAATAATTTCTTATGAGCGATTTATATGCTTTTTCATCATGAATATGGTAATAATAATACCAATGAAAGTGGATTTTAGAGAAATTAAACAAAACACAAAAGCAGACACATGATCGCACTTTCCATAACAAATGTTTTTTTGAATATTACGGAAGACTGTTCTAAAAGTAACATAAACTTTGAAAAGATATGAATAAAAGCCAAGTTCTGAATCAACTTATGAGGAGGGGTTTGTATAAAGTGATCGCTTCTGGCTCTATTACAACTAAAGGGTTATCAATACAGTGTCCTTGATTTGAACCCATCTCTATGACATCTCTCTGTTTAACTCCCTCAACTCCACCAGCACATATGTCAACACATAAACCTTAATACATTTAGCCTAGCAGTATTAGAAGGATTAAAGTTAGAGTCTGTGTTTACCCCTGTTATGTCACCGCCTTATACCCCATTGTGTTCATAGAATCTAAGGAGCTCCCCAATAGCTGCAACTGGTAGACAAAGGGGTAGGAGAAGCCCCCTTTATTGATTAAGTTGTGACCCTCTTCTGTTTGATTCCATGCTAATCCTCTCTTCCAACTTTCTAGCTCTTATTTTATCCTCCCCCTTTTGGCTTAAGCCATGGAAATCAATTGGATCCATTACCCATTGGTGTGCTCAATAGGATTGAAATAGTCATCTAAGTAATTTCTTTTGTTTGTTGCATAATATAGCTGAGAATGTAAATGGCTGTTATAACAACAAACAAATTTCTTCCATCCTCATATATCTGCGCTTACAACTTCAAGCATGTATTGTCTGCTAAGACTAAGTGTCAGAAGGGCAATAACCCTATGCAAAAATGATATGAGTCTTGTTCTTGATGGGTTAAGGTTCTTTGGAATTGTTTGACCTGTAGCGTGAAGAAGCATTAAACCTCTGTCATACTCGATCACGGTGATGGTCTCAGTCGCACTGCCAAACCGGCACCACAGTAGACACAGAGTGTGTTGTTCAGTCTGGTGTCGGTCTCGGTCGCACTGCCAAACCGGCACCACAGTAGACACAGAGTGTGTTATATCTTGTTCAGTCTGGTGTCGGTCTCGGTCGCACTGCCAAACCGGCACCATAGTAGACACAGAGTGTGTTATTTCTTGGTCGGTCTCAGTGGTGTGACTGAAGCATTACAGTTCAATATGGATTGATGTTACGTTGAAAGTACATTGGATCCTGCACCACAAGTATATCAGATGTGTGACATGGACATTGGACAGATACAAGTTGAGGTCCACCCACTTTAAATTACTTTCCCATTAATTAGTGAATTGACTTGTAGGATATATCAAAACATTATTCCTTATTGTCTACAGACTTTACAAAACTGTGTTTTGGTGAAAACTTCTGCTTGAATGATNCATCCAGCACGCGAAGTCGCCGTTTTCAATCCATTCGAATGTATACATCACTAAAGAACTGCAAGCCTAGGCATCGGTGCACGATAGTCGCGCGGTCTAAGGCGCCGGCTTCAATCCCCAATCTGCCTGGTGGATCCGGGTTCGATCCTGACTTCGTCCCAAAATTTTTTTATTTATTTATTTTTTTTTGTTCTTTTTTTTGTTCTTTTTTTTTTAAAGGTCAAAATCGGGGGTGCGGCCTATACAAGGGTGCGGCGTTATCACCGGCAAATACGGTAAACCTCTGTCATACTCGATCATGGTGGCGGTCTCAGTCACACTGCCAAACCGACTCCACAGTGGACCCAGGGTGTGTTATTTCTTGGTCGGTCTGGTGTCGGTCTCGGTCGCACTGCCAAACCGGCACCATAGTAGACACAGAGTGTGTTATTTCTTGGTCGGTCTCAGTCGTGTGACTGAAGCATTACAGTTCAATATGGATTGATGTTACGTTGAAAGTACATTGGATCCTGCACCACAAGTATATCAGATGTGTGACATGGACATTGGACAGATACAAGTTGAGGTCCACCCACTTTAAATTACTTTCCCATTAATTAGTGAATTGACTTGTAGGATATATCAAAACATTATTCCTTATTGTCTACAGACTTTACAAAACTGTGTTTTGGTGAAAACTTCTGCTTGAATGATATCGTGATGTCCCCAATCAATAAATTGGACAGATTGCAAGGCTAAATCCCATTTAGTGCTACAATTCTCATGATAGTCTGCAAGAAAGAGATTATCATTCAGTAAATGTAACTCCAATGAAGGGCTTATGCCAGCATTGTTAACACCATGTCCTTGGGGAAGGACTGATGTATTCATGCAGTAAACACTTAAAGACACTCCAGGCGTATTAATGTTCACTGGGCTTCAATTTGTAAGTGTTCAGAGTTTGATTGTGGAGTAGAAGGCTAGACAGAAGCTTATTGATGGAGAGAAAAAAAAATGATGGGTACCTGTTCACCTGATTCTTAAAAAAAGAAAAGAATCTTACAATAAGTTCCAGGTGAACACTTGAAAGAAATTTAGGAAAATGTTTTGATACAAAAAATGTCCTCAAGATTGCAAAAGGCTTCAGTCAACAGACTGAATCCTTTTCAAAGCAGTATATCCCTGGTTCTCTCCTTGAGAGGCAATCTTACAATTTGTCCTGGTGAGGCTGAGTGAGGTGCTTAAGTTTGTATCAGTTGACTGAGGGCCCAACTAGACTGCTGGCAGGTCGCTGCCGGACTGGACTTTAAAATTTCAAAGCCTCACCTGACATTCAGCAAGTCCACTTGGTCAGAAGTTGGGTGCTGCAGATATGTGGCTCTTCTGTGATGTTTCTGCAGTGATCCTCTGGGGATGTTTCAACTCAAAGGCTCCTCCAGGGTTTGTATGGTGGATGCCACTGGTTTACCATGGACAACCCAGGGAAAGATTCCTTTGGTGTTCCTCTTGAGCTTACTTCTTGTAATCTTCCTCTCGAACATCCAGTCCACAACGAGGGAATCTGGCAGGAGTAGTGCATCCAGGGATTACCCTTAGACTTTGGTTTGATCTGGATATCAAAAAGTGATGTTCGTTGCACAACCCTTGTGGATCTATAGATATATACTTTGATGAAGAGAGAAAAGAGCTCCTTCTATAGATGTGGCCTTGACAGTCGCTCAAGGAACTTGGTTTAGCTAGGATTGATATGCACAATGAATCATTATAGTATCAAAACTTTGCAAATTTGGTGACTGGTTTTGACCCAAACCTCATTTGCATATCATGGAGTGTGTGCCTTCGGTGCTAATAGGCAGTAAGTAAGACATTTTGCCTCATGTGTGAAGATACTACCCTCGTCAAAATAATTTACTTGTACGAGTCTAAAAATAATACAAAAACACTTTTAAAGTAGTACAGAAAATGAAATATTTACCATTTTCCCTTTTGACTATATATTTTCTTTTGTTCCGAATCCTTAGCCTGAAAAATATGTTTTGTCTATTTTCCAATAATCCGTAACAAAATATACTGAAAATAGCACTCCCACCCTCCCCCCCCCCTAAAAAAAAGGAGAAATATTTGCATGAGAAAAATTGCGAGGGTATACATTTCATATCATCTTAGGAAAGCCAAAAGGTCATTAATGCTGTATTATAGGATATGAATGACCACCCTTCTTGCCCTCACAACCGACAGGTAATGATATGGTTTTCCAATACTGAGGATAGAATTATCAACGTATTAAACCTACAGTGTAAATGGGGGCAAGTGCCTTAAATTAGACAATGGCTATTTTTAGTATCTCCTATCTAATTACTACAAGAAGTCTTCTTAGCCACTGAATAAATCTGTCTTTTGTCCTCAAAGGATGTTCCGCTCCATCCCGTTGCACTTTTACTAGACTGTGCCTAAGCTGTTACAGAAAGATATGAATGTTGGGGGGGGGGGGTTGAAAAGGAACTATTTGGGGGGGGGGGATCATCACAAGATGTACAGAGTACACACAAGTCTCGAAACAAGAAGCTCAATTGGTAAGACAGGATGGACAAATAAAGAAAATAAAGATGTTATAATGTTTATCGGTATGCATTTTTTCTTCACACTGATTTTTGTAATCTAGCTCAACTTGTGCAGCAAATCTTCATTTTTGCTCATTAGATGCACATGCCAGCCACATCTTCCTTATTTTTAAGTTCTTTGTTTCTTCAGCCAGCCTTTTTGCTACAGTGATGCTTATGTTTCATTGGTTATCTATTGATCAAGTTCATGGCCAATCAGGTTGTCTCTTTCCAATGTCCATAAAAAATTCAAGCTTTTTGTTTCATAATTTGGTCCCAGGGGTGTAGCGAAGCTCCCCTTTTTGTTTATTTGATGAGCGTCTAGCCCGCTCTTTTGTTGCTTCAGTCATGCCACCTTGAGCATAAAGCATGACCTACATTTGCTCCTTTATCATCCCATTGTGGACAGGCTTTTATCATATCGTCAGTGGACAATCGTGTTTGTTTTACATGGACGATGATAATAATTTCATGCCCTAGTTACAAGTTTACTGCGGTTGCCATGGATACTGTGTATACAAACCACCACCATGACGTCTACTCCCTTTGACATTAGACCGAGTGTCACATGAGCTTTGCGCAACAATCCCTACAGTTATATTTCTGATTAACTTTTTGATATGTATCAATATTAGGTCACAGATCTTTATCTTAATCATAATTATAATGTTGATTGTAAAACTTTTTTGACCTGTGATGGCTCTCACAGGTACATGGATTTGTAGATTCGACACATCTGTTTGTTCATATGAATATGATATAATTTGTTTTGATATTGCCAACACATGAGTCCATTGCTCATACGCATCAATTAATTTGTTACACATCGTCTACATTATCAATTCAAACAATGTTGTCATTTTTTCTTTCTTCATAGATTTACATTTACAGTAGTTCAATTTTTTGAAGAGTTAACACCTAAATTATCCTGTACGTGTTGGCATCTTTTAATCTTAGAATTTTTGTATGTGTAGGCAACTGTTTAGAAAAAAATTTCTAAATAGGAACTCGATTTAATAATATGATAGCAACTGAATTAAATGATATGATTATAATATTGAGAAATTAGGGGGCTTTGGGAAAGGGGGTTACTTACCCTTAGCCCCTGTGTATTCAAGTGTTAGTCGAGTACCTCGTCGGTGTCGCTGCTCAGGCAATGTTAATTTCCTGATAAAAGTAAATAAATGGTTTCCAGTGCGCTTTTGTTTGATAGGGAATTTTTGCTTCTGTGATCATGGAGTTTTTGTAAGATTGCATTAATCAGAGATACAGGTCCAGCTCTAACAGGAGCTTTTAATAATAAAAGAAGCGACTTCTAAAAGGTTTTAAGCTACCCCAACTAACGGACTTCTAACCACTTTGTATGGGTTGAGTCTTCTCAGGTGTGAAAACTTGTATTTGTTCCTCATATTTAAGGACAGCTTTAGGGGGATTAAGAGAGGAAGGGAGGATTACAGTTTTATGGTAGTTAATCTGTTAGCATAACTGTTAACAGTTATAAACTGAAGCAGTGTAGGAAACGTTGGTCTTTTGGGGTGCACAGGGATATTCCTCATGGGAAATGAAATGATTACAAGAAGGTTAGACTTGAAAAATGATGTAAAATGCCAAAATATCTTTCGAGAATCTCTTTTAAAATATTCAAAAAACATTTAAATTAAAACTATTCATTGTGTTTTTTCCTTCAAACAGTTGAAGGAAAAGACATGCAAACTTTTAAAAGCAATGTTTGACAAAGAACATATTGAAATTACCGGTAATACAAGGATTGTTAAATGGGTTAAAAGAGACTTTTATGTTTTGACAACCCTTTTGCTTGAGATGTATACAGTGTGTTCCTTATCAAACATTTCAGGGGAAAAGACAAAGACAAACATTTTTGTTTATGCTTGGAAATGTTGAATTGTAAGTTGAAGAGATATAATAGAGCTCATAGTTAGTTTGGATATTCCCTTTCCCCCTAAAAATGTTTTCATTATGAAAGAGAAGAAAAAATTGCGATCAGATGCTTGGCCTCATCAGAGAGTTCACCCCCAAGTGTCTTGCTGATAGAGCTGTTTCACTTTTAAAGAGATGGTCCGGTTCTGGTCGAAGACGAAAAATAAACGCAAGCTTATTCTTGCGTTTATGTCAGTTTGGAAGGACATTATTAACCGCATTTGCACAGCAAGCAAAAACTCATATTCTAAAGTTTCGTCAAAAGTAGCTATGCAGTTACCCATAAACACAACAGAAACTCACCTCTGGAGTGTTCTTGTATTTACGAAAAACACCCTAAATAAATCTGAAATAATTTCTCACCAAATATGTGCAAGCAATGAAAAGACAACTGTCAGGCAATTTTATGAACAAAGCATATTGTTTTGGAATGCACAGTGCAGATTCTGCAATACTATCAAAGCTTTAGAATATGTGGCCAATTTTGAATTCAAGTATAGTATCAAATTATCAGCAAACACAAACAAGTAACCTTTGTGAAAATGTTGTGTTCATAAATGTGGTATGCAAGCTTTAAGATTTTGAAACCATGTTGAATCGTCATATTTCTACCTCAGAAAATGTACGTAAATAAATGAAGATGAGATAGCGGTATAAGCTCTAAAAGTTGTATTCTTATCTTGCGTTGGATCTCTGTTCTATGGTGGTTTATTTTTTGTATGAAAGTACCTCTCAAATCAATAGCCATATTCTCTTGAGAGTAGACTTGTGAATGATTGATAAATGTCATGCTGTTTATAGTCAACCAAAGCTCAATATATCCTTACTCCCTGCTGTGTGACGAAACGGATAGGTTAAGACTTTTGTCAGCCTTTCTGATCTTTAAATGTGGATCTGATGTGCTTATTGATTGTTTTATTGACATAAAAGACATAACAAAGTTGTTGAGAGCATCCTGTGTTGACCTATGTAGACTTTTATTGATAATTTTGAATTAATGAAAGAATGTTTATAGTTTTCAAGTCATTCATTAGGTGTGTCTGCACTATCTCAAGCTAAATATATCCAGCTATTTTGAACTATCCCGATCGAAAGCTATCCAGCTATTTGCGTCTTCACTAGACCGAAGTAGCAAATTAGCTGGATAGTTGGTCGGTATAATATCCCAAGATATCTCGGTCTAGTTTGCGGTTTTCCGTGTTTACTTGAGGTCAGTGGTTGTACTAGCGCGCTGAGCGGTATAGATCGCATATGCGAACCGGAAATCGTTGTGCATGATGGGATCGGGATATTTGACTCCGTACTTCGGTCTAATGAAGACGGTCGCAAACTATCCCGCTAGTTCGGAAATAGTGGGATATTTTGCAAACTAGACCGAGATATCTTGGGATATTATCCCGACCAACTATCCAGCTAATTTGCTACTTCGGTTTAATGCAGACGCAAAAAGCTAGATAGTTTGCGATCAGGATAGTTCAAATAGCTGGATATTTGGCAATCTCGAGATAGTGAAGACGGGCCTATTGTATTTGTATCGATTCCACTATTCAGCGATTGTTCTAAAGCACTCTTTACCACTAGTCTGCTTACATCTGTATGTATATGTATCAGACACTCAGACATTATACTGTTTATACTTTATACAATGAAGTAGATATATTGAGAAAGCTAGGAGCTTTAATTTTTTTAAAACATCAATTAGGTTTTTTAACAAAGAACAGGCAGTGTTAGGATACTCTAGTTAAAAAAAGATTTCAATTATAAGAAAGTGAAAGAGTGAGTATAGTAATTTTGTATTGAAAGAAATTCCAGAAAGATGCCAGAGCACCTTATCAGGCTAGCTCGTGTAATGCCTGGGTAGTAGTACTATGCAGTGCTAAGAATTTAGAAACATTAGTATTCTGATGTGCTAAATAATGTACCG
>BEXV01000350.1:65367-76623 GCA_003118195.1 Hemicentrotus pulcherrimus | reverse complement strand
TATCTTTCACCATTTCTCTCTCTCTCTCTTTGTGTCTCTTTTTCTGTTTCTCTATCTTTTCACCAGTTTACTGATTAAAAAAAAAATTCTAGTCACAATATTTATCCAAATAAGTAATAAAGTGATTTATGTGAATAAAAAGATAACTGACCTTAGTTTAACTCTGAAAATGAAAAAGTGGAAACACAGTACCGATTGTGTTATGAAACTGAAGAAAATTATGAATGGCGGGTGGATTCTCCAACAGATTATAAGACTGTGTAGTTATTTGAACAAATGTATTGATTTTGAATGAAATATTTCATCAAAACATATGAGTAGAAACCTCATATTGACCTGTAGAGAGCCCAGGGCGAGAGGTTCAACCCTTTTCAGGTTTCCTGATTCTTTGTGACTCTATTGCAGCATTCATGAAAAGTACTTGTTGATTCTTAATGAAAGATTCAGGCACATTATTCCCCCGACTTTCTGAAACCTCCAATGATTTATTGATTCGTTATCACCTTTCCTCTTTCTAAAGATCTCAGTATCCTGGGTCCCATTTCACAAAACTTGTCATCAGTAACAAATGACATTTTTATGTTATAAGCTACAGAAATCCTTGTTTCTGATTGGTTATCAGCAGATTTGTCACTGATTTTTGTCATTTGTCATTGGAAAAAAGCTTTGTGGAACACCCCCCAGATTATGATCTAACAGAAAAGTACTTGAACAGTAATTCAGTGCCTATGCAAATAACAATGAAAAATCTTAACCCCCGGATATAGATGGCATGCATTTATAATATCTCTCTCATTTCTCCCTTCAACATTCATCTTTATATTCTCGTCTTGTTGATGCCATACCCATCATCCTCTTGAAATATATTTGCAAGGTGAATAATTCAGTGTACAAGATAAAGTTTGTTCACATGAATGATTTTGTTGTACACATTGAATGGATTCCTCCAGAGCTAGATGTTGTATTAGCCTATGAGAAATGAACAAAATGAAAATAGTGTAAAAACTATTTCAATTTATACTGAATTTGTATTGTAATGAATCACATTGTGTTCTTTATGTATTGAAAGATGTCTTCGCCAACATGTAATTTGTCATGATTCTATTAATGATTATGTATTGCTTATGATATGGATATCTGATTTGTGAATGAAGTCCTCTAAATTACTCACATACCTTTACCATAATGCAAACCATCTCTTGATCTTTGATCTTCAGAGATACCATTATTCCACCAAAGATCCGGAATGATTCATAATTGTGTTGACTCTCTGATAGCTTTGATAAGGCACTCTGTTATCATACTTGATGATTATGTGGACTTTGCCCAGAAATATGATGCACTTCAGAATAGAGGTTGGTTGTAGATTTAATATGTTCTCTTCTATGTGTGCTCTTTGAATTGATAGATGGACGATGTGGCAGTATGGAAGTGGTCATCACCAGTGCCAACGAGACGTCAATGCCGTGCCCAGCTGCACCGGGTACCAACTTCAGGCAGAACCGCTTCCGTCAACCAGGAAGCCACCAGAACCAGCAGCAGAGCTTCAATTCAACTCATCACAGGCAGGGCACCTCGGAAAGGAGCGTATCGCCATCGGCCAGTGATCTCTCCAGCATCCGCCTTGGTCAGCACCATCCTCCCACCAGTGCGTCCAGCGACAGGCCTCATCTCCTTGATGTGAAGCAGGAATGGGGGAGCAATCGACAGGGCCATGGAGGTGGCCCAGGATCTCAGGCAGGAAGTGACGTTGCTGACCAATCCTTGATGCCCCCTGGTTCAGCCATGTCTCACTATGCCAGCAGCTTTAACTCCCTCTCCCCATTCCCCATTGAACTATCACCATCGGGTTCCAGTTTTGCAAGTCCAAGACATTCTGCAAGGTCTTGGACTTCTGCATGGGGGTCAAAGAAACGATCATTGTCTATTTCTCCACTCTCTGCTGAAGGCATGGACTTGAACTCTCTCATCCGTACTAGTCCGACATCCCTGGTTGCTTTTATCAATGGTCAATCAAGAGGGTCATCTGCTTCAATATCACCCTTCCAGGGGTATCAGGTAGGAGATTATGGTCACCTTTCTGCCCACAATAGCAGCAGTCCCATGTCACAAGTGTCCTCCTTGGGATTCACCACTCAGGTGTCTGTTGCTGGGTCTGTGAATGGAGACAAGATGCCTCCTCCTTACCAACAGCTCAAGCAGGTGTCCCGACAGTATGGGGTTACGGACCCGCAGATCGTCACACAGCAGATGCAAGCCATGGAAAGCGCAAACACCATGACCAATGAGACAGGGATGAACAGTCAGTTGATTGTGCAGCCACAGGAGGAAGCTCTACAAGAGTATGCAAACAACTTTCCAACCTACCAGGTGTACAAACAGGAGCCTATAGAGCAAGGCTTCAATGAGACCTCAGGCTTTTCACAAGGGCAGGAATATCCACAAGGACAGTTCCAACCCGGTTCGGAACAACCCCACCAAGTGCCACCTCAACATCCCCAGCACCATCACCCACCAGAAGCCCTGCCTCAACATTCCCCTCAAGGACCCCAGAACCTTCCCCAGCAGAGTCCATCCTTCCCTCAGAATCAACCCTACTCCACTTCTCAGACATACCAACAAAACCCTACCTTCACTCAGCATTCCACCTACCCACCCAACAACTACCCTCCAATCCAGGGCAACTACAACCCTCCCATTTCTGGTCAGTATGCCTTGGCACCAGGACAGCTTCCATCCATGACGACCCACCCCCTCCCGGCCAACATGCCCCCTCCTCCACCCTACCATGCCCAGCACTTTGAGTCCAGTGCCAACCACTCGCCCCCCATCATCAACACCAACCCCCACGGTTCCCCTATTTCCACCTCAACTCCCAAACTGGGGTTGGAAGTGGAGGAGAAGATCTGCAGGTGGATCGACTGCAACGCCTTTTTCGAGGAGCAGGAGGAACTGGTCAGGCACATAGAGAAGGTGCACATCGACCAGAGGAAAGGGGAAGACTTCACCTGTTTCTGGCAGGGGTGCACGAGACGCTTCAAGCCTTTCAACGCTCGCTACAAGCTTCTCATTCACATGCGCGTGCATTCTGGAGAGAAACCAAACAAATGCACGGTGAGTAGACAAAACTAAAACACTTCAACCCATTGACCCTCTCTTTTCCAGAAAGTAAAAGTATCATTAACTGTGAACATGACTTCATTATAACAGTATTTACAGAGTTAATAGCATCTGTACCAATCATCAGTCCTTACAGAAAGCCATATCAATCTCATGATAACCTTCATTTTCTATAAATATTGATTCTCTTTGGAAGCCATCTTCTTAATCAATTTTTAATCCACCTGTCAGGATGAAGAAAACAAATGACTGTGTTTCTTTAAAGAGGTGAGCTAGTCATTAGTGCATAAATGTGGAAGCATACATAGGTATGTATGGCTTCACTTTCTCTGATTTTTCATTATAATATTCAGGAGAAGGGTATATTTTTATTTAAAGTGCATATAATCTTTAGCAAGAATGTTTTATTTTGATCATTCCAAAACCTCACAGTGTAAACCAGCTCTCATGTACTGCAAAATCAACTTTTCCCGATTGCTTCCAGACACTTTTCAGAATATGGTGCGAAGATTTTTAGGATCCTCGATATTTCACACGAGGTCCGTTGGGAACTTCAATCCTTTTGTCAATGTTTCTCCCAATCATTTTTATGAAATTAAATGTTTTGTTGTAGAGTGCACTTAGCATAAAAAAGTACCCTGGCCTTATTTTATAGGAAAAATTCAGCCATCTTTTCTTTCTATCACGATAACAGGACTGTTTTACGGGGAATTTCTGCGGAAATCGTATAAATTGTCTGATCTTTATATCTATGCACCATGCCTCTCCCTGGAGTCCAACCCTCTCCCACCATCTGTTCAAATGCTCAGATTCATCCATAGAACTGACAGAAATAGAAATTCCACAGAAGAGGACAAATATTTTAATTCTTTCATCCACCCTAGCTGTCTAGTCCTTCATCCATTACATGGTTGTCATTTTATCACCTTGCCATAAATTGACTGCCCTTTTTGGCGCCAATACCCAACAGAACGCACAAATTCTAAATTCACAATTTTCCTGCTTGACTTGCTTCAAGAGAGGTGCCTTCAGATATATAAAAATATACAACTTGGGTTTTAGAAGATATATATGAGTATGTTCATTTTTTATTTTTATTTCGAACTTCCCTCTCATTTCTAAAATTATTTTTACACAAGTACTTATGTTCATTCTTTTATATAAAAGACTTTATTCTTGGTAAGATCATTTAGGCCTAATTTGACATTTAACCATTTTTTTTTTAAAGGGGAGAAGCTAGGTCATTGAAAATAAGAAGGAAAAAAAGGCACAAAAAGTTGAGTTACCGGTTTGAGAATTTACCCCATACTCATTGGTCCTATAATTTATGTACATCCTTGCCCTGTTTATGGATCAAGTTCAAGGGTCAGGAGCTTTAGATCTGTGACTTTGACCTCTGAACTCTCATACCTAAACTGGGTCAGTGCTAGACCAGTCCCTGTTAGATGTCATAGGAGACCTCAGCCTTGACCCTGAACCTCCTACGCACACCTGTCCTATGATCAGTTTGAACTGGAGACCGACTTGGAGTCTTTTGCATTAAATCCTACTTAGTGGTCTGTTCAGCCACAGTATATAGACGTTTTTAAACAAGTTTGAAGTATTACTAGCCATAGGTTGTACTCAGATTGGGCCCCTGAACTTGGTCTTTCTCATTTCAGTTGCACCCTCCCTCCAGGTACACTGAACTAATCATATAAATGATAGATACAGTCAAACCTATAGCGACCGCCCAAGGGAAACACAAAAAGTGGCCTTTGTAGACAGGTTCCTTTATGATTCGATGAGAAACTATTTTCCAGGGAAACAACAAATGTGGCCTTTGTAGACAGGTGGTCTCTAAAGCAGGTTTGACTGTATATCATCTTTGGTCCTATATGCCCAGTCTTGAGTCGTATAAAGACTGGGCCTCTAGCTGAACTTGGCCTACCTACCTATTTCAGTTGTGCCCTAGCTACTCTCTCCAGGTATGCTAGAAACAATAAAGCATCCTGAGATGCAGGGCGGTAATGAAAAAAATGACTTCTGGGTGAGGAGAGATGAGCAAGGACACACTGGATGAAAGTGTGAGGGAAAAACATAAATGCATTCTGATGTTGTCTTGTCTTATCAGATATCTCTCACCTTGACCTTGTGACCTGTGACCCCTGACCTGAGATGTCACATTCAGATTATGTTCTGGTTGTGCATCTTTCCTACTTCTCCTCCTCCTCCTCCTTTGAGACAAGAGAGAGAGAGAGGTGCATGAATGCTCAGGGGACTGGGAAGGTTGTCTAGAGAACAGCTTTTTGAAACTGTGAAGAGAATACCGATATCCGGAATTAGCCCTGGTGAATAGTTTGTTACTTATAATGACATTAAATGTATGAGCAAATTTTAATTTGAGGGCTGTACGTACCAGTAGTTGTATAAACTGTACATGGCTTTATAGCTAGTATTATACTAAAACAATTCTCCACATGCATTTTGTAACATTTGTGAACAATGCAGTGAATTATTAGTTTGTAGTAAATACTAAATGAGTGGTCTTTGTTTACGGATGCGAATTGATTCCTAAATGTTTGATCAAAACCAATGTCTACCTCATTTATTCAATATCATTCGATTTTTATCAATTTCTTTGCAAGATGGACAACTCTTCTTGGACTTCCTAACTGAATTCCTTTGTGGCTTATGACCTTCCCCGTTAAGTAAGAACAAAATGGAGCTTTGCTGACATATGTATTTAAATCATGAATCATTCCAGATTTTGCCACAAGTTCAAGCCAACTGCATCATTTGGAGACCATAAAATAATCTCCCCAAGGGCCCAAATATTTTTGTCTGACGAGAGCATCATATATTTCTTCCTGCTGTATTTTGTTGGTCTTTTTTTCAAGGGGTTCGGGGATCCTGGGAGGGGTCGAGAAGGTTATTGGGAGGTGTGATTTTTCTTTCAGTTTCGTAACTCTCAAAAACATTGGAGGAAGGAGTCAAAATGGGGTCAGATTTTATTGTGAGTGCACCCAAATTGTTTGAGAAGTTAGGGTGTCAATTTATAGCGCTTGACCTGAAACAGACAGGCTTAATGTTAGCGCTGGGAGGAGAGCTGTGTTTTTTTCCCCCCAAGAGGTCGTTTATTTGCTGATTTGAAACGCTGATTTATGTTGCATTACCGTCAATTATTTAAAGACTTGAAGCTACCATTTGACATTTTAAAATTCATGTTGAGAGAAATAGATGTTAGAAAGTGCTTGCTATAATTGGCCTATGCTTATGGTATTCGTCCACAAGTGATGAATATAAGGATGTGATAGAAGTAGAATTTTCACTCATATTATAAGATCTTACAAAAGAACCAACACTTTATTTTTCTTTATCAAATGTGTGTAACCATATAGGGAAATTGGGGACTTTTCTTCTTATTTTCTAAGCCGGGCTTTTAAAACACCCTGTCATAGTTTTGATAGGTCTAAGGCTAGTGTGTGAAATTCATTTATGTTGTTATAGTGATCTGTAGATTCTCTGTGTCTGGTTTAACCCCAATATTAGGGACTTTTAGATTCGCACGAAGACAATGGGGATTGTTACGATCGACGTCCTTTTAATGCACTGCCTTGAATGGACGTCACGCGTATCAGTCCACGCAAATCTAAAAGTCCCTAATATCAATAAAAGACACTTAATGTGACTTACCATTTTTTAAAAAATACATGACAGTTCTTTATCAAATTCTAAGTATGTGCCCACAATCATCATGACTTTTAAATATTGCTAGTGATAAAAAAAATATGGAGGGAAAATGATCAAAGCAGAACATTGTACAGCAGCATCGTGACATTTAGTTGTCTTCCATTCTCTGCAACTAAACAACAAAAACATTTTGCCTTTTCAAATCAGGAAAGAAACAAGAAAATCCAGCAATTATTGGATGCAAACAATCAAAGCCCTGATCAAGGCATCACATCCAATTCCACTTACGAGGAGGATGTATTCCATATTCTTCCTAAATGACAAGCATATCCCGAAATATTCAATGTCGCTGTGGTTTCTGGATAATTCCTAAGTAGAATTTGTAGCGTCTGATTAGAAGCTTGGATGGGGGAACAGTGGGGCTACCTCTTCGTATTTGGCCACAAAAGTTCACCTCTGTCATTTTCAATTTGCAGATAATGGGTGGCAAAAATGCAATTCCAGTGATTTATACCTACCTCAATTGGATGCCACTTTAATCCTGGTGTTAAATTCTAGAACTCTTTATGTTCAGACAAGTTCAAAAGTTCTATAGTATTTTTCACTAGTGTCTTGATTTTACTACTGGTTATAACATAAGGATTTGCGATTTCATGAAAATATATATCCCCCTTTTTCCAGTGATCTATTTTTTCAGGTGAATTGCCTATATATCCTACATATTTCTATTTACAAGATATAGAACGAATCTGAACAAATGGTATTTTGAATTAAATCAAGAATTTTTCACTCCATGAAACTTTCACAAACTGATAAGATAAAAAAGAGCATTGAAAAAAACGCTCACTATTGCATCAGTTATAAAAGCACGAAACTTCAGTAAATCAGAATCACAGGGAAAGTTATATTGACTCTCTCCTGAACACAGAGTTTTAGTGTTTTTAGAAAGCACTTTACCATTAACTGACCTTATAGTGTTTTATACATTATTACATGTATTATTATTAACATATTTATTTTGTCAGATTTTCTCTGTAACAGGCTTGCAGGATTTTGAATTACTAGCCGAGCTAGGTCTCACAATTGTCCCTTGTATTCTCTCTTGTATTCTCTCTTGCACACATCATATCATGTCCATTTTAGTCTCTCTCTCAGATAACATGGGTGTCCATTCTTTAAGGTAAACTTACTCCCTTTCTGAGGTGGAAATGACCTTTGCCAATGAAATACCCGCTGTGAAGCAAAATTAGAAAAACCGTTGAGAGATCAGGTTTGGCCCGAACAAGTCTTGGGCTGAAAAATGGCGGAATGTCGACGGTGGGTCGGGCATGGGTCAGTAGGTGCGTCATTGGATGAGGGATAATGTTCCATTGTCTTTTGGTGGACTTTGAGGTGATAGCATCGATCGCTTTCCTTGGGACTCAAATGAGTTTGGAATTTCACCCTTGCAGGATGATGGGAGGGTATTTCAACTTATAAGTTTTTTAAATCTGAACTTTCAACTTAAAGGGAAGCCCTTAGTCTATTTTGATATTTGGAAACAAAACATCAAATCAGCCCAAAATGTTAGAGAAAAGCAGGCAACATTAAGATGCATGAAATTTGAATATTTGTCAGGAAATGAGTAGAAAAGCTGAAAGTCTGTCAGAGATTAATATTAGCACCATTTTCCGCTGTATAATGGCAATTGAGAATAGATCTGTTCTATGGAGTTATTTACATATGGCTGAAAAACAGATGGCTCAATATTTTGACTAGGTGTTTATCTCTGGCATATGTTGACACTTTCTGCTCATCTAGAGCAACATGATCTGAGGAGTCAGTGACCGACAACATCATGAGGTCAAAGGTCAAAGTCGGGATGATTCCAATTTCACTTGTTCCTGCTTTGAGGAACATGAAGATGAGCTTGTTTGTTTCAAATTCGAGTGACGCACATGTAGCCCGACACCCAACATCGGTGCCACTTTTTCTTTGTTCGTATTATATTCATGAAGGAGTTAGATGATATATAAAGACATTGGAATGCGAGAGATCTCTCTAATTCTCCCAAGACTATGTTTTACAGTGATGAAAAAAAGACCCACCAAAGCCAGCCTAATATGTCACTGATATGCCTATTTGACATATTTTTGTGTCATAAATCAAACACATTTCTATGTTAATTTGACAAAAAAATGTTGTATCATTTAAATACATTTTTACATGAAGAAGGTGGAAAAGTAAAGATGGAGCCACTTTGATTGCCAAAGCTGCTTTTCAAGGAGCATGGGTTTTTACAAAATACATTAGATTTTGTCACGTTACACGGAAACTCGTACAGAAAAGGTCACACATATAAATGAAGAAAGGTCGCATACACACAATAGTCGTATCATATGAAATGTCATATAAAGAAGCTTCTTTCGGGGAGAGCTGAGAAGCGCACGTTAATTACATTTACCGATATGCGATTCGAGCGATAAGTCGATCACAATTCATTATTGAGATTTTATTAAGAGCAATATACCCAAACATCTGCTTTAATTGCTTTGTGTTTAGTTATACAAAGTATATCTACTTGCTGACACCCACATGGGAGGTTTTTTTTTAGATACTCATCTTCTTGCTATTGAGTTTTCCAAAAATTCATTGTTCTTCTTCACGTTAGAATGAGGTGATTATAGTGTATATATTCTTATCAATGCATCGAGTCACGGCTAAGTTTGTGTATACTCACGCAGCACTTGACATTCCGTCATGTTCTCTCGTAAATGAAAGATTAATCTGCAGACGGTTTGAAACCACAAATACAGCTGTCTATAAAACATGCGAGTATAGGATGCATGTTGGCATCTTATTCTCGTCAAACCTGCCAAAAATTCACTGTTTCCCTTGTCTATATGGTTGAATATTTTTTTGTCTTCTCAAGTTGGAATCCATGCATAGCAATAAATCAATATGTTGTTTCAAAGAGTAAATCAAACAATTTTGTTCATTGAGTATGAAAGTTGAATTCAGATACAATCTAGTTTGGGAACTTTCATAAAACCAAATTGCCTTGAAGTTTCTTTCTTTGTAATTTCAGAGTTTTCAATATTCATATTGTAGAGAGAGGTGAAATTCTTTATTATCTTCAAGATGAGATAAAGTTAATACCCAGCCTTCTAAAATTGAAATGGGAGTCATTCCTACTTCCTATATATTCTGTAAATATAACTTTTGTCAGTGTACTATGAATTTATGTTGAAAAACTTTCTTCAAATTGAAATTAGTGTGAAACCAACCATCATTAATTGTCACCATTTCCAGAACCGTTAGTTCAGTTCAGACTCTTTTTTTTCATATCCCCACATATTGCTAAATTATATACATGAAGAACAAAATAATCCATAGGTACTAACCAGTGAGAACACATGAGTGAATGTGTTTTTTGTGCCCATGTTGCTTGCTGTGTCTTTTCTGACCCCAGAGTCACTGCAAGAATGCCCTAATTGGCTCAAATATCACCCCCTTTTGTCTCATCCCCCCGTCCGTCTTCTGAAAAAAGAAGACAACAAAAGTTTTTTTGTGTGTTGCAAAGATTGACTCAGCAAGGGCTTTTGTCTGGTAGTCTTCGTTCGGAATCAGAAGGTAAGAAGTATTATTTTTCTGTCAGTATATCAATGTGATTTGAGTATGAATTGTAGGAGTTGATTATCAGGAATAGTTAGTGTTTTAGATATAAATGTTTTATAAAAACTGAAAAAAATGATTAATTTTGTTCTGGACAATTTTGCCTTTCACTCAAGTTCAGAAACTTTTTAACTTATAGTTCAAACAAAATAGATGAATTGACTTCACAGTATTTTTGCACTGTGACGTCAGTCCATTTATTTAAATGTTCTGAGTTTGTAGGATAAGAAGGAACAAAACGTTATCGACTAGGAGCAGGAACTACAGCATGTTGTGGTCAGGATAAATGGGAACAAAGTGGAAAAGATCATGAAAGGCATTCCAGGAAGATCTTGACACATAGAAAGAGAGAGAGAGAGAGAGAGACAGACAGGCAGGCAGACAAACAGACAGACAGACAGACAGACAGACAGACAGAAAAATTGAGAGAGAGAGAGAGAGAGAGAGAGAGAGAGAAGGAGAGAGAAGGAAGAAAGAAGTGGGGGAGGAATATGATGTGCACCTTGTAACCCTCATGAAAACCGATCTGCTTTACGTTGCTAGGCAACTATTGACTGCCATAAAATCCCTTTGCAAGCGTGATAATAGGACCCACATTGTTAAATGGCTTTGGAGGTGCACATGCACTTTACAGGTTTGACAAGATTGTAGTACTCTGAGAAAAGAGCCTATATATACAAGTGTTATGTGATATGTATGGCATTTACTATTGGCTCCAATCTAACTTTTACTAATACCTTAATTTTACTATTTTTTGAGTGTTGATACTATGTTTGAATAACATTGGATGGGTGACCTTGCCCCCACCCC
>BEXV01000350.1:30286-52172 GCA_003118195.1 Hemicentrotus pulcherrimus | reverse complement strand
CCCCCCCCCCACCCCTCCCACATACAATTCTAGCAAACATTTTCTGCAGACTATCATATTTCTTCCCTCATCACTGAAAAACAATTTTTTCACAAGGTAATATTTCTGTTGTTCAACAAGAACCAGAGGCATTGCAAGATGGGGGCATAAAGGATGTGACACTCTACCCCCCTCTCCCCCCTCCCCCCCCCACCTTATACATTTTATGTTGGCAAGCTCAGTATTTAAATTGGCTGTCAGTAAATCTTTAAAACAATGATGACCTTCTTTGTTAGCTCATTGGAAAATTTCAGCTAAGTTGTTGGCAAATATGGTCGGACAGCTCCCCCTCCCCGTCTTCTTCATTTAAAATTGTCTAGTGATGCCCCCTGACCAGACCAACATTGGGTCAGAGCAAAGGGCCAAACCCTTCCGCTTCTTCCAAAATCTTGTGTCGCCTTCATGACATAACCCAACAACAACAACAACAAACAAACAAACACCATACCCCTAAGCGGCTGGTTTGACACTTAAGAGGTATAATTTCTGACCTGGCCAATCAAATTGCACCCAATATCTGTCACAGATGATGTGAGAGATTTTCTTCCATTTTGTCCATTTTCTACCATTATTTGACCTGAGAGATTGGGGATTTTCCAATCAAGTCTACTAATATGAACAGAAATTTGGATGCCCATAATAGAATTGAGTTCACTTTCACTCTTGATCTCTGCAATGATTGAATTGTGCCATTACATGCAAGCAGTTTGTACCTGTAATTGTAAACCGCATGTGACAATTTTTTAAAAACCCTTAGTCACAGCTTTCTTCTTTCTATTATTGCATTTATTGGTGATTTCTGCAGAGTTTAATACTTCTTAAAACAGTTGAATGACTAGTTCCTTTTAATTGAAATTAAAAAGAAGTACAATTTTTTTACAAGATGCACCATTAAGCATTGTGAAGAACTTCAATCAAGGCTGACAATTGTTAAATAATATTTGACTGAATAAATGGCCCAATAGAGTGATTTAGCCATTTCCGTTGACATGCTCTATTACTACCAGTATTTATAACCTTATAAGAGCTCATTAACTGTTTTAGATTAATGGATGCATTCTTATGGTTCATATTTCATATCTACAAAGAAATACATGTCCAGGCTTAAATATTCATTTAACAAAGTTACCTGCCTATTGTGTGTAGCTTTTTTTTTTACACATGGAAAATCTAAGCAGTGTAAGGATATGCATAGTAGAGTCTTAAACATAAACATAACTAACAGGAGTTGTCAATAATAGCTATTTGTTAGAATTTACAGGAAGTTATACTCTGATGTTTCTTCACTGAAATGATAGATGTATTGAAACATTTTTGTTGTTGTAATTAAGTGTATACTTCTAGAAAAAATGACATTGGGAAAAGAATTTGAAACTGCAGTGTTTGGGAATTTATTATTTTGGGTTCAAGTGTGACTGCGTGCTATTAAGGTCTCAGGATTGTGAGGGAATAATCTGCGAGCACTTAGCTGATGCAATTGAAACCTATATGGATTTGGCTGAATTTTGGGGATGATGAATTCATCATTACTAAGCCCGGGTCAAATGTTCTTAGATGGGTAACAGATGTGATCATGAAAGGAGCGATGATTTCTGATGAAAACATCAATATTTGATTCTCTCAATGAAGCTGAGGAATGATGATGAGTGTTTGGAGCTTTTCTGACTTTGTTAAAGGTAAACCAATCAGATTTGTGTTATGGTGTTGGGTAAATAATATAGTTGAAACAAAATGCCCACAATTCTGACTAGCTGTCAAGATGATTTTAGAATTGAGTAGTAAGCAAAGAAAAAGAAATCGAGTATTAAGATCATCTGGTACAGTTAAAAACTAAATTATTCTTACCCTTATGCTATGGTCACATTACCCAAAAGTAGCCTGCTCGGCGGCCGAGCGGCGAGTTTTTAACTAATTCTGCCCGGCGGCTGCCCGGCCAACGAGCGGCGACCGCCCAGGCACCGCTCGTTTTTAGGGCATCGCTCTGTCGCCGCTGAAGTTTTAGCGCTGAGTTAAAATTAGGGCGTCGCCTGCTCACTTTTTACTTGCCGCCCAAAATACGCTCGGTGCCTGGGCGGTCACCGCCTGGTCGCCTCCTGGCACCGACCTAATTGCTGGGCGATGCCTAAATTCCAGCAGCGACCGAGCAGGCTACTGATCGGTCGGTCGCTGCTCAGATTTGTGACCATAGCATTACCCAATTTGTAATTTTTTAAGTTGATTTGTTCCAATTTATGTTACTTGAGGTTGAGACATATCAAATTTTACAGTATTTAACGAATGCCCTCATTCAACCGGTCCACTTTTCATTCTTGAGTTATGGGAAACACCTAAAAATATCAAATTCATAACAAAGGGTATGAATAATAATTAAGTTGTGAACTTTATATTCACAATCTATGTATTGTTTGACACACGCTTCAGTGACAATTGTTCCACTATTAAATTCCAATTCAGTCATATCGTGCCTATAACCCTAACTCTAAACCTAAATGAAAAAACCCTATTACATCATAAGAGTGAACCATACATTTCATATCTTTTTACACAATAAAGCATTTAGCAAATGCCACCAACCACTTGCCAGAAAAATTACTTGATCACCCTTGTATGACGTTACTTACACAAGGCATTTTTCTTCAATTCGTCTCTGTTTTCACGAAGTGACTGTAGTGAAAAAAAATTGCATTCACTTTGCATTACGATTTTCCTCACTACCGTCACTTTGTGAAAACAAGGATGAATTGCCTCTCTCATCCCAGGTGTTGGTAACAGGAACTGGATAGGAATATGAAACACTGTATTTGAATAAAAAATGCAGTGTTTCACTAATTTTCCTAAAGACAGCTAGTGTCCGTATTTTATAGGTATCATTATTCTTGTCATGAAGAGTGTGCATGAAAATCTCAAATATCATATTCTAAAACTAGTCCAGTTCAGAGTTTGCTCAGAGAAGTGCAAATTTATTCATAACTGATTATCTGGGTGTGTGGAGGAATATAAAGTGAAGTCTTGCAAAAAGAGAAACTAGGTGAAAGGACTCTTTTCATGTCAGTCTTTGTTTTGTGATAAAGATTTAAAACATTAAATAGAAGGGGGAAAGGTAAGGAAAACAGCGAGTCATACCTCCTACAAAGCTTACTTGAATAGTACTGACTAGTTTAGTGATAAATATATATCTATAAAGTTTAGTGACATATTAAGGTTTAGTCTTCTTCACTGGGATCTTGTCATCCAACATAATTGACAAATATTTGCTTTCGTGTCATTCCATTCTTCAAAACCATGTAAAGGATTTTAAACATTATCAAGAAGTTCTGTAATTCGTCTGGAAATAAAATTGATGGAGAGACCCATCACACCATGATGATTGGCAAATATTTAGTCAGGCTCATACTCTTTTTATAACTATGATCCATGTCCCATTAGCCAATAACCAGTCACTTCATCTGTAACGGATTGTTTCTATTGCATTGGGTGCATTTTTTTTTAATCTCTTTTGATGAATCACTGAACTTCTGGCAAATAGGTACATCACACTGGGGATTTGATTCATTTTTAAAAAAGATATTGACTTTTTTTAGATATTGTTTGTTGCAGCACGAGGCATTATGATTTAACAATAGTCCAACATGTTGCACAAGGGATCTGATTTTTATCGCTCTGATAAATATCTATGCCAAATCAACCATCCATGGTGTCGTATATGATTCATTGTGAATGTAGCCGAATGTTTCGTCTTGTCTGCGAGCTGCTGTCGCCATGGTGAAAACTAAACTCCACCCAATCGTTCTCTTAAAGAAACTTTAGTAGCCATCATGAAAGAGATTGTTATCTATATCGCCATCATGATGAAAAAACAGTCACGTTTCTTCGTATAGACCTTCTCTCTTCAATTGAATGGACTAATTCACTGTAATCATTGTGCCTTGACTAGCATACAACATTATTATAATCAAATGACTAGTTGCAAAAGGGCTTAGAGCCGCGCCATTTTGAAACGTAGAACTTTAACCATGTCAGCATTATTATGACACCATTATGTGCAATGCGCAGTACCCACCATCAAAGGCATAATAGGGCTTTGTGGCAGTGGGAGGGTTAAGGGGTCTTCCCTTCAGGGTGAATACTGTGATGATGATATATCGTCTTTTGAGATCCAAAAGTGCATTGACTCATATCCTTTTATATAACGGTACAATACGAGTATTGCTCCTATTAGGGGGTGATAGTTATAGATAGAATTGATATTCAAATCGATGTCTTTATGATTTGTTTCATGTTATTGTTTTACTGACTTGCTGAAAAGCATTTCTTTAGGCAGATGTGGGGTTACTGTTATTGAATAAATTCATTCAATTATTCATTCAATCAATTAATCAATCAATCAATTAATCAATCAATGCACAAAGTTAGTAAAATGTTTGATTTTTAGGAACGCAAATATAAGGGTAGGACATAATTCCCCTAAAGTTATCCCCCAAACAATGAACACGCAAATATATATATATATATAAGCATAGGACACAAAAATTCTTTTTTTTCTTCTTCTGTAAAAGTACAGGTCACCATGTTTTTGGTGTATCTTCATAATTTTAATGATCCCAAGGACAACGGACACATACATATGAATGTAGGACACACATACTCCCCCAAAGTTGTCTCAAGAAGACATGTATTTTGTAATGAGAGTAGATCGACATCTCAGACTCCTGATTTTATCATTATCCTCATCTTGGCTCTGCCTCCCAATAAAATGGGTTAAGTAGCAGTTATCAATCTCAATTTGTGGCACGTGCCTGGCCTTTTCCAATGAGTTTCACAGGTCTCGTTCCAAGTTCTGTAACCAAGGATGTACTCCAGTTTGTGGTAGCATATCCATGATGAAACCCCACTGTATGCTGTTGAAGGTGTCTGAGAAGTTGATGGTAGATTTGGTGCAGTTTATAAGGGTAGCAATATCTAAAGGTTAAAAAACTGAAAGACATTCAATGAATAATGAAAGGACTTTTAAAGATATTTGATGTCTGAATTAATTTTGTTTGTTACCTGCTGACTGTACAACATAGCAAATTTGTTTGTAAACCTTCTCAACTAGATATACATTATTCTAACTCGTTATCCTTTTTAGGCAATCAAACAGAAAGAGAAAATGCCACCAAGTAGATGCATTATCAGAGATCTTTGTCTCTTCATCCATTTCATTGTTCTCCACTTTTTCTTCCATTTCCCCCCCCCCCCCCCCCCTTTTTAGAAACCTTATGCCTGTCAAATTCCTGGTTGTACAAAGAGATATACAGATCCCAGCTCTCTGAGAAAACACGTCAAAGCTCATGCTGCAAAGGAGCAACAAGCAAGGAAAAAGGTAAGAATAACAACACTGGCAACAGTAAAAAAGCAGATGTAGATTTAACAGGACTGGTACTAGTGGTAGTTTCAAAAGAACTTGTTAAGGTGTCGTAGCCGAGTGGTTTAAATGCAAAGGTCTTTAAGCTCTTTGGTCAGATAATATAAAAGCGCCATGTAAGAAACCTATTTTGTTAATATGAAGGGACAGTGGGGCTTCTTCTATAATTAAACATTAATGGTTGTTTTTATCCCCCAAAGTCACATTCAAGTGACAAGTCCTAAATATATAAATCATATTGGTTAAAAGGTGAGTTGCATTTTATTTATGGAGTTGGACTGAACTGCAGCCCTTCTTCTACAAATGGCAAAATTCTTGATATCGATTGGCCCTTTAAATTTCTGATGCACTTTTTCTGAGGACTTAAGAAGTTTAATTCAATATGATTATATAAATACGATCTGTAGGACCTAGTGTGATCGTGTCAAAATATAGATCAATTTCTCGGAAGACAATAATCTCTTCTAAATTAAATGTTGATAACAATGCATCTTGCGTGACAAACGTAATTGGGTACCCTGCCAAGACGTAGCTTGTTCAAAAAATATTTCTAGAGTTGGTACAAAAGTGTTGAAAATGTGTCCAAGCTTGATAAACAGGCCTGATTACACTGTAGAAAAACCAAGTAGATTTTTTTTTAAACTGCCATTTTCACTACTGGAAAAGCCTAATGCTAAATCAAAAGGTGATCTGGGGCCCTTCATATGTTATGTTGATAATTTTCTGAGAAGACTAGGAAGATTAAGAAATTTGTAAACTATTTCAATTAGAAGGGGTAGCACATCTTTAGCAAAAGCTGGTATGTAGCTGTTAAGATAAACCAGAATGCTGTGTGGGCAGAAATGCTCTAAAAGATATTTTCGCCAAATTTCCTTTGTTTCAAGTTACTCCTAAGCTACTTACCCTGGGAAAATTGTTATTGTTTTTGTGGAGGGTGAAAAGAATAACTTAAGGTTATCGCTCCTCTGCTGGATAAAAGTAAGGAATGGGGGATGATCAAAGGTGCCTAGAAAAGCAGCTCTGTGGGCTAGCCATAACCCCTTTCAAGTGGCCTTGATTTTAACTGTTGGAGTAGACATTCTTGCATTGATATTAAATGCTGTTTCAATATAAAACCCACCCTGAGGAAATCTACCACTTCCATTCGAAATACAAAACGAAGCTCCCGTGCACGGAGGGGTAATTTATGCCCCGACTCCTGTGCAGCATCCACTCGTCTTCGAATGTAACCGGGATCTTGGCAGACAAAAAGACCAAATGTAAATTTTTTAAGGGAGAAAAAAAGGGAAGTTTGATCAATTCAGAGGTCACAACCTCGCATTACCTCTTAGCACCTTCTTTGGTACATAATAAGTTAGGTGTCCTTGGGATGTGTAACATAAGGGATCGGGAAGTGAAAATCACATTATCTCCTTGAGGAAGAAACCAGTTTGCCTGAGTTTTCGCTCTGAGTTGAACCCCGCCGAGAGTACTCCCAAAGAGCTCTTGAAAGTGGATACCTCTTATCAAATCCAATATTTGAAATCATTCAGATTGATATTTCGGTACTCACCTTGAAAGGGAATACAAGCTAATGTTCCTTGCATGTATGTATCGCTTGACCTAGTTTAATAGCAGTCAGGCACCAAGGATGCTGAGCTATGTTTACCCGGAAGGTTGCTATTCAAGAGAGAAAGTTGTTTCGGTTTAATATGCCAGTAACTATTCTGAAGAAAATATGATAATGTTAAACTTGTATCCAACCCTGAATTCTTGAAGATGTTTTTTTAGACTTTGTAATTTTATGACTCTTATTTATAATCCAATAAAAAAGAATACCATTACTAATACCTTTACTAATCACAAATATATATTCATGATACCAAAGTTGTTATAATGTTACTTAGTGTTCTCAGTAGCAGCTCAGGGCCGTTATGAGAATTGTAATGAAAGGGGCTGTCCCCTTTTAAGTTGGTTTTAATAGAAGCAGAAATATTAGAGACACAGGTCTGTGAAAGTTTGGGCAAAAACTAATTAATAAAAATAAGAAAGTTATGAATTTTTGAAGACCCGATCAATCAAACACAGATTAGCAACTCGGCGATGTACTGTATCTTGTGAGGTCCCCTCTCATCTGCCCTATATTTAAAACTTCAAAAAAAAATCATAACTTTTCTATTGTAATCGAATATTGCTCAAACTTTCACTTATTTGTTTCTCTTGTGCTTCTGCTTTTAAACCAGCTTAATATCAAGGTGACTTCTCCTCAGTTTAATTCATGTAGTGATAATATATCAAATAGGTTTGCACTACACTACACCATCCTCAGAGAGTCTAAAAGTGTTAACTCTGTGTTTGAGGAATTTTTTTAATTCCCTTCTTGTTTTCAACATGCTATTTGGAGTACGGTATGAATGAGAGCAAGGCAAAATTATGGGGGTAAGAATATATACTTTGAGCTTAGAATTAAACTTAGCTCTTAGTAGGAATTTGGTTGTATATAGGCCCTTGGTATGAAATGTAATACAGTTGAATATTATTCTAAACATCTGCTCTATTTAGAAGTACCGTACAGGTTATTAACTGCTAACCTTTTCCATATTTACAATCTTATATTTCTATAGCTTCGAACAAGAGACGAGTACATCCATGGTGACATTCTTGGGGAGTGTTTGACAATTCAACCCCTCCATCCCCTAAGCCATGGAGACAGTCCTCTGGAACTCAGTGATAGTGGTTTAGGTAGATCACCTCACTCCTCAATGCATGGTACTTCTTCAGATATGTATCCTGGTGAGTACTTCATCATGACGTGACAGTTTGTCAATCGGGTCGGAAGGGCAATAACTCTATAAAAGATTATGAGTTATCACCCTTGCAGCTCCAAGTAGATGATTTCTTTTGTATTGGAAACAACTTTTAGCAGAGTCAGGATTACAAAGACTGTGAATCTTGATGATTGTTGTCATTGACAAAGCCTACTTTAGTAGTACCATCATTGCCAGCATCATTGCCACCAACATCGCCACCACCATCATCATCATCATCATCATCATCACCATCTCCTCCTTCTCCTCCTGCTCCTGCTCCACCTTCTCTTCCCACTCCTCCTCCTCATCATCATCATCATCATCATCATCATCACCACCACCACCACCGTCTACTCCTCCTTCTCTTTCTCCTTCTCCTCCTGCTCCCGCTCCTCCTGCTCCTCCTTCTCCTCCTGCTCCTGCTCCACCTTCTCTTCCCACTCCTCCTCCTCATCATCATCACCATCTCCTCATTCTCCTCCTTTTCCTTCTCCTCCTGCTCTTGCTCCTCCTCCTCCTGCTCCCGCTCCTCCTGCACCTGCTCTTCCTGCTCCTCCTGCTCCTCCGGCTCCTGCTCGTCCTCCTGCTCCTGCTCCTGCTCCTCCTCCTCATCATCATCATTATCATCACCACCATCTACTCCTCCTCCTCCTCATCATCGCTTTAATCACAACCACCTTCCCCATGATGTATGATATTGTACAAGGTGATTTCAAGCCTTCATTTCCAGATTTGAGCCAATATAACTGTCACAATTTTATTCCACCAGTACCAAGAAGAATCTATAATCATTAATTTATTGTCTCTCAACTATCTTCTCTCTCACTAATTCAGGCATGTACTCCAGCGGACATTCTAGTAGATGTGGTACGGCCACAGGAGCATCAAACTATAGCAATCATGCTTCCCCTGTCCACAGCATGCAGGGAAGTCCTCACAACATACCAACCACTCAGTCATTAGATACAGCACAAGAAAGGTATAAAGAATATATTATTCTATTTCACTTATATAAGCGATACTAAACTGATGAACTTTCTGCCGTAGCGTACGATTTATTGCACATCTTGTGGTCAGCTTGACAACAGTGCATATAAAATAATACCTAATTCCCGATTTTGGACCAAAGTGCACCAAGGAAGGAGCGAGCTATGTAACCATAATGCTACAGCTGACCTGAGATGGCGCTAGAGGGTATAATGCGGCAGTGCTTCTAGTACTGTATGGCTTTAATACTTTTTGCATGTATAACACAAACTTTCAGTGAGTTGAAAAGTTGAAACTCAATTGTTAGATGTACTTTGTTCGCATGTACAGCATGATATTTGAAGAGTTTTTTTTTTTTTTGCGATTTATGTAACTACAAGCACTACCTAAAGTAACCTACTGAGCTAGGCACTTTTTTGCTACACCTAGCAACATTTTTGCCGGGAGTACGTACATATAGAATCCACTCTACTTCAAGCACATTTTCACAAGATGCCACCAGTCTAAGCGAATGAATATGACTTGCAGACATTTCATGCTTATTGTTAAAGAATCATAAGATATTAGAAGTATCAGAAGAGGGCTGTTTGTACAGAGATTTTGGAAACAATCTAACCATGCTCCCCCTTTTAAAATTGAATTGGTGTACAGTACAGCAACAAAATGTGCTACCTATAATATGTAAGTTTGGCGCAGTGTGCTTTGTGCCCCACCTCCATTGATCATCTGGGATCTTCCCCTGATTTCAATTTACACTCTTATTCTCTTTGATATGACTTAGGGTATGTATGAGAACTACTATATTTCTTGTATGTTTCATATATGCTTTTCCATCATTCCTCCAAACTTCAGGCGACCGTTTCCTTCTCAGCCTCCGATGCTAACAACAAGAAGAACATTCCCCCCTGCCCTGCCCCCTCGGAGGATACTACAGGGCTTCAACAACATTCCCCTCAAACCAAGACCCCCTGCAATACACTCCCCAGGTAAGGAGAAGTGGTAGGAAAAGGTGTGGCAGTGGGTGTGGTAGGGTTGGTGGTGTTGGTGGTGATGCAACAGTCGTGGTAGTGGTAGAGGTGATGTTGATAGTGGTGGTGGTGGTGGTGGTGGTGGTGGTGGTGGTGGCCATGGCAGTGGCTGTGGCAGTGTTTATGGTGGTTGTTGTGGTAATGGTGATGATTGTGGTGGTGTTGATGGTAGTGGTAGCTGTACTGATAGAGGTAGTGATAATACTGGTTTATTACCGATAGTATTACAAGATCAAAGTGATTATGGTAGTCCTTGTTTTTGGTGTTGGTAATAAGGGTTGTGATAGGGGTGGTAGTGGTCAAAAGACAACAAGAGAAAAAAAAGCGGTTATGGATGAAGCAAGTCAGTGATGGTCATAGTCATGTTTATGTTTGTGATATCTAATATGTAGATTTTTCAGGATAAGTTGAAGTTGCATTTTTTGTACAGCTTGTAGATATCAGCTAGTCCCTAAAGATTATTCATGTGCTTTGTTTGTGTATTCCAGATACCACAAACTTTATTACCATATTTTACAGTCCCAAATTGATCTGATCAAGTACCAAAGATAACTACTTTGCCGAACTTCTCCTAAACAATGCGTATGTCTGTCCAAGATGCTTTTGTTGCAGTTTTTGTGTATTTCAAATCGGTCTTAGGCTGGAAATTTTGGTGATTCATCACCAAAACAAATCTAAACAGGGCACTCTTCTGTAAAGAATCTCCAAAGTTTGTGACATATGTAAACACAAGTGCCATTGTTACTGTTGCGAAGTGTAGGCCACTAGGATTTTTTAAAAATGTCTCGGCAGAAACCTGGGGCCATCCAATGTCCGCGAAAGACAGGAAGATGAAAAATGACCCTCCAGATCTTGACATTTTACGACAAAGTGAGAGAGCGTGTCTGGAACGGTACACGCGACAATATCAAAACCATCCTCCCCTTCATACCCATGACAAAAGGATTATGAAACTGAGCGCGAAGGACATTCAGGATTGTAGGAGAGGACATAAAAAAGAAGATGAAACGATGTCTGAACGAGGTGACAAATTGCCCCCTCATTAATCAACCATCGTAAAGCAGCTCTAACAATTCCATTGTACGAAGAGAATATGACATGAAAGAAAGACGAAGAGGGGGCTTTTGGGGAGGAATCCTTTTTGTTACCTGTCATATATGTCCTGCACCTGTAGCTAACAAAAGATCTCTTTGTAACTGTCCTACAAATGAAAGATGTCTCCATTGTTAAACTTTCATTGACAATATTTTAGTGTCAGGTGTTTTTTTTTTGTTGGTATTAAACAACTAGATAAAGAGGAGCATTGTGCTGTTTGAGAAAAAATGAACTTGTATCTTACATATGCTTATGCTGAGGTTTATCTTCACAAAATGTATTGGGTAGGTTATGGCCTTTATGTGTTCATTGAGGTTTGCCATGATAGAGGTTTATCCCAGTGCTTAGTGATGTTCAGTCAGTGTTTGATGACTGTTTTAGAGATTTGTACGCATAGCTATCAAACTAGGCAAAAAAAAAAGGTCCAAAATTTTGCCCTTTTCTTTAACAGAACTGAAATAATGAATTAGAAAAGTTTTTTCCTTCAACATAAGTATTTTGACAGATAGGAGACTGTGACTATTCCAATGTAAATCACTCTGTAGAATACCAAATGTCTTTCCCTTTTCCATGAAAAATAGTGTGATATAAGATGATTTGTCAATAAAGAAATAGTCTTTACGAAAGTGAATATATTTTCCCACCTGCATAATTATCAATGCAGTGTTTGCATTATTGCAATCAACGTTGTCTGAATTCACAGCAAATCAATGATATATTAACCAGAAAGAAGTCTTGGATTAAATAAATACAAAATATATACCATGGTCTGTATTGAAAACAAATCAGATCCACATCTGCTGGAAAATACCTCATAGATTTTTTTTCAAGTTAAATTTGATTTAATTCCAATAAAAGCATTTACACATATAAATATGAAATACCTGTACAGCAGAGATGCAAATCATTATACATAGAATCAAGCCATACAGGGTACCATAAAAGACCATGGCAGTCTTATCAAGATAGTCCCTTTATGGTATAGTACCCTGTATCATATATGAAGTGATTGAGCCAACAATTTGTGACAGGACGGTAAACTCTCTGGACAATTCACATTTGTCCATGGCAAATGATCCTTGTTGATTCAATATTATAGGGATTTGTGCAAAGTAAATATATAGGTATATATGTATTCAGTCCAAACTGTTCACTTTTCTCAAAAGTATCAAATATGAAGTAATAGAGCCAACAATTTGTGACAGGACGGTAAACTATGTGGACCAATCGTTATTTGTCCATGGCAAATGAACCTTGTTGATTCAATATTATAGGGATTTGTGCAAAGTAAATATATATGTATATTTAGTCCAAGCTGTTCACCTTTCTTCCTTTCTTGGGCAATGATTATTAGGCAAATATGCTAATAGATATTTGATGCATTTCAATCAATTTATTTTGGCACTATGAAAGCATTCCTTATTTTCTGGTAAAAGAAAGTTGAACCAACCAAAGTAAACTTGACCTGTTTGGGTTAGGTCTGTAACCAATTTGAAGTAGATGCTTTTGTTGCTGATGTTTGTATAGAAGGAATCAAGTGGGCTCTGTATAGCTGCTTCACAAAACTCACAATGAATAAACAAGTTACCATAACAGTTAGAAGCTAGTGAAATCATTCAATCTGATTGGCTGAGAAGGAATTTGTCATAGAATATTAAGCATTTGTTGTTGAAAAGAAGTTTTTATGAATATTAATAAAGGGCCAAGGATAATCTTTGTCAGCATAGCTATATATATGTTACCATGAAAGTTGAGTCTCTTTCTCAATGAGGGTTTAAATATAAAACAAAAAATTATTTTGTAAAGCAACAAAATATTCTGTTCACCTAGCATTGGGGTATGGTGGTAGTGGTAGAATGGATGAACAAATGACTGTTATGTTTCTTTTCTTTTTAGGAGAACCCCCAGCCTTTCCCTAATCAAAATATCTGTTAAGTGCCGTGTTACAAATTATTTCATTCACCTGTTCGGATTAATTGTATTTTAATTTGGCGAAATTGTCAAAATTGTTGCTAGGATGGCCAAGCATTTGTGCATTTAATTTGATTACATTGCAAACATGTTTTATTGACCATGCGATCTTTATAGCTTCGTGTTACACGCCCCTTTTTTTCCCCTTAAAGACCCCTTAAAAGTCATTCCTTTTCCCGTTTCCTTGTTCATTGTTCTTGTTCTTTTCTAGAAGGTACTGCAAACAGTGCAATTCTGATTATTATAACATCAGCTGTTTTCAAATGTTTATTCAGGCAGGCTAGCTCTTCCATGAGAGATTTGAATTGTAATATCATTGTGGCTTTTGAACTTCAGTGTCAGATTTAGATTTTTTTTAATGGTTCAATGGACAGAAGCAAAGGGCGATGTGAACAGAGGTGTGAAAAGTTGTATAATGTCAATGTCTATTTAGCAGAAATAGCATTTAATTTTCAGTTACTCTGCGAATCGTGAAATGGACATAGTCATAGCAGTTGAGCACTGGGTGATTGCATTACCCCCTTAGGTCTGTCGGTCCAAGCATGCATGTATCCTACTTTATTTTTAAAAAAAGTTATATTTGATTCAATTTATTAATTTTGTAAAATACAGATATAAAATACTTGAACATAATTGATAGAGAAATGCTTGATTAACTGAGCTCATTGAACAGTCCATTTTGGTAATGTAAACAAATTCAATGTGCAAATCTTTGTTGAGTGCCTGGTTACAAATTATTTCATGCACCTGTTTTGAATGTTTGTATTTCCATTGTCAGAATGTGAATTTTATGCATTCTGTGTTGTTAGGTAGTACAAGCCATAATGTCTGTACTACCTAACAACATTTAAAGCATATCCATAGTGAATAGCAGTAAACATTGATTTTTTTATCTTTCTTGAATCAGGAAATGATTTTAAACATTACGTCATTGGTATTACTCCCTACTGTTTGTGCGTTCTATAATAACTGATATTGTATTTTAGTTGAAAGGGGATTTTTAACCACATAAAACTGTATACTCTGTTAGAAGATACTGCGAAACCTGCTTTTAGCAACCACCTGTTTCTCAAGACCCCCTCTTTTTTCCCTTACGTAGTACTTCTAATTGAAAATTACTAAAGGAACATATGGACATATAAATACGAGCTGCCTAGAAAGACCAATTTTCTTTTCTCAATGGATCTGTCATTTTGTACACGTTTTAATGTATTAAAACAATCTAATGTAGAGTGATATGGACAGTAGCAAAAAATAAAGGCATACAAAAAGAAGACATGAAATTAGTCATATTTATCAAATGATATGAGGATATTTAATTGAAAGCTTTATTGATATGACTCCTCCATAGATGAGATAAAGCAAGACCACAAAAAGGAATGAATTAATTTAGTTCTGAAATTCAATGGATGATATTAATTGTGTCTGAAATCAAGAAGTATGGCCTATATATTGAATTTATGCTGTTTTTTCTTCTCAAAAACATTATAAAGATGTATGCTCTTTGTATGCAGAAGATGAAGAAGACTTCAAAAACTGTGAGACAATTCGTCCTTGTTTTCACGAAGTGACGGTAGTGAGGAAAATCGTAACGCAAAGTGAATGCAATTTTTTTTCACTACCGTCACTTCGTGACAACAGCGACGAATTAGTCAAGGAATTTCCTGGAAAACTAGGTAGTTAATTCTTTAGATGTTCTATCATTAAAAAACAAGAAAACACAAGATTAATGAGGGGGGGGGGTAATTTTTTGGGAAATCCCCACCTTGAATCTAGCTGTTGTAGTTTGATCGATACGATGCTCAAGTTTCTTGATATCCTTTGTTTGGATAATGAAACATCCGGGATCGATCTCACGTTTCAAATGGAAGCAAAGAAATAACACAACAATTGTCAGATTGATTTTTCCTTTTCATCATTATTATAATTGTGAATAGGGATGAGGCACAAAATCTGAATGAATTGTAGCCTTTACTTTGAATTGGTTGAATTTGATAAATGTTTGCATTGCCTTCCTACAATTAATGATAGCAAGTTCAACTATGCATGGGTCGAAGACACTTTACAGTCATTCCCCCATACTGATTGAATTTGTGATTTAATTCACCCCACGACTCAACACTTACCTGGACTGTTTCCATGTCGCGCGCTCAATCAGCTGAGAAAATAACACACCCTCAACGCTAAACCAGAGAAGTCTTTGCCTCTCGTTTTACCCCGACTTTTTTGATGGGTGTATTTGGGGGGGGGGTCGCGTGACCTGTGAGGGATGCGTGTAAGGGAGGAGGACATTGATGATTGAAAAATACAAAGTATACAAAAACAGAATCTGGACTATTCAACACTATTCTTATCCATAACCCTGAAGCTAAAACTAACCTAGACCCTAGTGCCACCCCAACTCTATATCTTTGACAAAATAAAGCATGAATATCATTGCAGTCAGAGCAAATGTTGGGTGGACGGCATCAATTATAATTATAATGATAATGGACGACATCAATTATAATAATAATGATAAAGGACGACATCAATTTATGAATCCCAGTCCATATTTTGCTCTATAATATAACCAGGTAATTTTTCATGGCAATGGAATTTCATCTATTCTCTTGCATTTGTTTGTCCTATTTCTGCTGATCAATTTTAGTTAGCATTATTCTATATTTTTCTGCATTGATTTGAACAAAAATATTTTGATATCATAGATAATGTTTATTTATTAGTCTCTACCCAGTAATATCTGGTTTGTAAGTATTTTCCTATCCATCATGCTTAAGTCAGCTTTTATCAAACCCCTAACTGTTTGCAGCTCTCGATAATGTTGCTAAATAACTGCTTTTGTGTTGTAAAGGTATCTTTGTCCTATCAAACAATTGGAGAGATATATTACTCTTGCTGAAAGAAATTCCAATGTCAAAAGCTTTATTACTAATCCACCATTGAAGGTATTTACTATGGTTATATTCTGTTGCTATTGATATCTGCTCTACGCAGACTGCCTTTGGATAAAAGAGCAATAACGTGGGTGTTTTGTGACACAAATTATTCATAAAGTTCAGAGTTTGTAATCCTTTATGCTATTAAAAACCATTTGCTGTATTTGACAAGATTTTTCAGCATTTTTTTACCACGGTAATTGCTGAAAGATACAAGTATAAAAATTTCATGTTACCATTGTTCGATAAAGTTTATCCGCATTCAGTACCAGCAGTATGTGTTGAATATCCCAAAATGTTTAATCCTTGCACCATACGAAAAACAAAAGTTGTAGGGCAAATATGACTTTGTGTATTTGCATCCAATAGTTACAATTATTCTCATTACAAATGTAGACTTCTTCTTCATGATTCATTCCTTATTCAAACACAGCTAAGCTAAGTACATAAGGCTTTTCAAATCAAACACTGCTCAAGTCTCTTTCTACTGAACCACAATGCAAAGGAAAATGCTCCAGTGGTCATTTTGTTCAAGAAAATATTTCACTTCTGTCAAAAGATCACTATCACTACCTTTATCGCATTCCTCATCGTCATGACAAAGGTATAAATGTCAAACCACAAACAAATATATTTTGACTCCTGCATTATAAGATTTGCTACATCATTTCTTCTTTTATTTATTTGAAAGGCAGAATTGCTCTAGCAATCTCCTTGTCTAGTCTAAATTTGGAACTTAATTTGAAGTTATTCAGGCCAAAGGTGATGTGGAGCTAGTAGCTAGCCAGCGATGTATAGGGTCATTTACCTGAAAGGGCCTTTAGATGCATGATGTCCATTTGGAAAAAAGTAAATAATATCACACATATTATCTAATTTAAAATAAGAAACATTTCTTTTGTATTTACATTTGGAAACGAAACAATGAAAATTCTGATAAAAACAGCAATAAGCATATAAGTGTTTGTTTGTATACATTTGGGGTCCATTAATGTACTTTTTCATTTTCATGTGAAGAAAGAAAGGAATTGAATTATGCCCAATACTGCACCTAAACGAACGATGGAATTTAAAAAAATTATTAAAGGAAAATGATGATTGTATTATGAATTTGTATTAAACGGGGGTAAAATTGTCTCATTTTCATTTATTTGTTTAACTTCATTGTTTGCTAAGACATATAAATTGACATTAAGGGTAATCAAAAAAATTACAAAAATACTAATTTGATTGAAAATCATGACCAAATATATATTCTAGTCTCACTCTGGGTCAAATTTTTGGTTGAATAGCCTTAACATTTTCAAAAGTTTTACTTGTAAATAAAGTTCAAAATCACATTTTAAAAATTTTCTGAACTGTCATTGCCTGTTTCTCGGTAAATACGCCTCTGTCCCCCTCCCCCTTATCATCATAACCATCAAATTTCCATGATAAACGTGCCATTGACCAAGAATTGACAGCGGTGAAATCATATCTTGCTTTTTCTTCCCTTGTATGTTGTGGTAGTATGACTCAGCGTCGACCCCGGATATCAGAATTCAGTGTGGTTTTTTTTTCTAACCATCAGAAATTCTTTCAAAAGATCAGATAGAGGAATGAAACTGCAAGAATTAAGATCATAATCAACAAGGAGATGAGAGATGAGTGAAGAAAGAATGGTTTTAGATACTGCAGCAGTTGTTTTTGGTTATTGTTTTGGTCTGGGCATATAGAAGCGAAAATTAAAGGAACTGTGTAACTTTTGAAAATCCATTTTGGAAAAGCAGTCAGGCGGGTTATTGGAAGAAAGGTATAATATGGATGGCAAAAGTAGTACCGATATTCAATTTCTTTGCAATAAATCATGGATTTCCTTATAATATCTTTGAATTTGAAGTTTCACCGCATGGTTGGTATAAATGTAAGTGATTTAATTTTCTTGAAAATGATGATTGGTTCTCCACCTCAAAAACTTTGATTTAAAAATAAAAAAGTTGACTCTACCAAAGGATCAGACTATCCAACAGGATGATGTGATTATGAAGATGATCAAATGTTTTGAGTTATAATGTAAATATTCACTTTGTGACCAGTTCACATACAGTCGCTAGATGCCTCATGGTTGAGAAGAACGGCCCTGGCCCTGGTTTTTCTTGAAAATACACACTTCATATTACAAAATATCTATTCAAATTTGCTTTCGGCTGTAATGGATGGAGTCCCACCAGCTTGTGTGAAATTGTGTTTACAAATTGCAATAAATTAATGCCAATAATTGATATGAATTTAGAGAGGTATCTTTAGGCATGCCTTGCCTGAAAGCTAAGGCTAACATTAAACTGATGATCAAAGCATGAAGCATTCTGTGAGACAATGGTAGATTTATGTTGTTTGTTTAGGGCTTTATGGAGTATCTGACTTGATTTCAGACATGCTTGATCTCCGTCATGATTGATGGATGTTTATCTGTTGTGATATTACCCTGTCAAACACTGCACCAAGTTAAACAAGAAAAGAATCAATACAAACTTAACAAGACACAGGTATATCATGAGGTGTACTTTTTATTCTATTCTTTACGGAGATGAATTTATACTTATGGACTGGAACAATATTCTATACACAAGGTCGTATCTCAAAGCCTGGTAATTTATGCATCATTGTATGTTTCTTAAAGAGAAGACAAAAGTACATCGTTTTACAGAAAAAATAATAAAGGTGATTTGAGGACGTCATTGTCTCGATGCAGGACTAGACAGATAAATTTGTATCAAGGCCAGTTTGGTTTTAATTGGACCGAGTATCCGTTTTTTTGTAGTGTAATTGGTGTTGGGTTACGTGTACTATAGCGTACCATCGTAAAAGTCACGTCACAGAAGACACTTTGTCTGCAAACTTTGTACACACTTCTGAAATTGTTGGGCTCAGCCAATCACAGAAAGGAGATTCTTTTATATTTGATGTGCAACATTGTCTCTGTGACTATGACTTATGCTTTTATATCAAAAATATGATTTACATAGAAGAGTATGATGAGGCACACGTGTATCCATAATTCTGGCATTCTCTACGTACAAACATTTTGTATCTAATATGCATCTCAATTTTGTCTTTCGGGGGATATTTTATGAGAATATTGTTCAGATCTGTTTCAGATCTGTGTATTAACTTCAAAGACTTCCCAAATAAAATTTAACCTAAATGAATTTCATTTGATTTATATATTCCAGGCTTTCCTTTTGTCTTGCCTGCGTAGCAAAAAAGCGAGACATAGGTGCCGCTTTTCCGGTGACAGCGGCGACGGCGATGGCGTCAACATCAAAAACTTAACCTTAATTTTGAAAGTATAAGTCCTTAGTCAATGAAACTTGGACTATAGGGTTATCAAGTATCTCCAATAATGTGAGTAGAATTTCAAGTCACAAAGTCAAGGTCAAAGGTCATTTTAGGTCAACAAACTCAGACTTTTTGTGCCATCAACTTCAAAATTTTGAATTTGTTGCATATTTTCAAAAATGTTTTTTCACACTGTATCACAAGTCATATGACATACATTCCAGGTCACTAGGTCAAAGGTCATTTTAGGTCAGTAGACTTGGATTATGTTTTTCACATCTTAATATGAGAATAAATGAATCAATTTTAGTTATTTGTTCATGATTCTTAATCAATATTCACTTCAAAATGCTGATTATATTCAGAGGATTTCATTTTTTGGGGCCTGCTAATGGGCCACCCTGCCATAAATAATGTCCCTACCTTAATTTTTCATCATATCGAATTGCGTAATGCAGGCGAGACCGCCGAGAGCGTTTTCCTTGTTTAACACAGGAATGCATACAAATGAGAGAAATTTTCACTGAAATTTAAATAAAAATGGATGTAAAAAGACGAATGTTTTGCTCCCACAATAACAATTTCTAAACAGAAATTGACTTTTTTAAGTATAAGACATATATTATTGGATATCAAATTAGGTTTTTCATGTTGATATAACTTTTAAATTCAACACTTGACTGATTTTATGGGAAAATGAACTGAATAAATGAATTCAGATATTTAGAGCAAAAAGCAATATGAAAAAAAGAGATCCCTTGAATATCAATTACTAATTGTATTGATTGAAATAATATCCCTGCTATTGATACTCTAAAGCTTGCCCTGACAACTTATGAGAAATGATTTCCTGTTTTCCTTGCCGAAAAAGTATAAATGCCTGCCAAAGATAATATTTGCAATATCTCCCTTTTTTTTGTCAGTGCTTTAGCTTCGTATCAAGATTTAAGTGAGTGGTAATTGTGCAATTTATCAGGCAGATGAGTTTGTTGTCATTCATTGTTGAGTTTGTGAAATTGGATTTGGGCATTCAGAAAACCACACAATCAGTAATAACCACCACACAAAAGCAATATTATGGTTCTGGTAGAGAGAGAGAAGGGGCCAGCACTCGGCATGTTTTGCAGTTGTGCTTGAGGAGCTAGGACAAGGTATCGGTTTGTAATACTGGGGCAAGGAATTTGGCTTTTGTGCCAGTTTTTTTGTTTGTTTGGTTAAATAAGTTGCATATCGATGAAGGGCAACCCTCGATCTTGACCCAGGAAAGAGTGCAGCAACAAGTGTGGTAGACCACTTTGTGGCAGACGGTTATGCATCCACCACAACATATACTAGCTGGAGGGCGAGGATGAGAACAGTTAGGTGGAATGCCCTAGCTTGCCCTCACCCATTCTCATTCCTTAATTAGTTATAAAAATGATGATTGTAATAATGATTATGATAATAATAATAATAGTAATAATAGTAATGTAATAATACAATAATAATGACAATAATAATGATGATAATTAATAATGGTCATTTATAATGCATTACCTGGTAAGAAGGACCAGAGAGCTTACAATGTGCAGTAGAAAAAAAAACAGAAAAAAAATTATCTTTAAATCTCTGCACTTGACCCTTTCATTACTAAATTCTCTCAGTCCCTTAGACTTCATGCAGGATCCACCTGATTTCCGCAGGCAATGGGTCTAATGATACAGAATTTTTCTATTGCTTTAACATTCTTTCAAACATGGTTTAAATGTCATGAAGCAATTCTAATATTATCTTGTCAATGTTTTTTCTTTAATCAAGTTCATATTTGAATTATGCAAGTTTACTTTTTTGTGGTATACCGGTATCTCATAAAAAAGATGAATTTGAGTTGAGGAATTAAATTATATGCCCTTTGAACATTGCAAAAAAAAAACAGTGAAAGTTATGGCTACAATAATTCCTACAACATTGATCATGATTCAATTATATATGCAGGCTCACAATCACGTATTAATATCGTCTTGTATACATTTCCGATGTTATTTATTTTCTGTTGAAATGGTTTCTCTCTTGAGGACCATCAAAGCGCAACTAGTCGTGAAACCGCTGTAACGTGATATAGAATGTCACAGCCCACATGTTTCAAATAGTGAGCATGTCCAGGAATACTTGTACAAGCTAAGTACAAGCAATTCTTTTTTAGAGTCTAATTTTGTGAGGGTGGTGGCTGAGGTAGGGCCACTGACGGGTGTTTGTTATGAGGAAAATTAGGAGGTAGTTGGTATCCCTTTTACCCCATATCTCAGCAAAAGCGCCCCTCATAGATTAAACATATTT
>BEXV01000350.1:0-13759 GCA_003118195.1 Hemicentrotus pulcherrimus | reverse complement strand
TTTACTTTTTGGCAATATGGTACAGATTTAGATCTAAATGCAGTAATTTGTGCCAATACATTGCAAAAGTAAAAAAACGGGCCGTATCCAGCACGCGAAGTCGCCATTTGAATCCATTGCAAAGTATACATTACTAGAAACTTTGAGCTATGGCATCGGAGCGCGATAGCCCCGCGGTCTCAGGCGCCGGCTGTGGGAGGCAATCTCTGTATGGGTGGGCATAGGTTCGATCCTGGCTTCTGATTTTTTTTTTTTTTTTTTTTTTTTTTTTTTTTTTTTTTTTTTTTTTAAAATCTCACAAGTCGTGGTGCGTCTTATACACGGAGATTTACGGTACTTCTATTAAAAAACCTTGATAATGTATTTAGCGGTATTCAATTTAATATCTTGACACCAAAATTATATTATTAATATAGATCATGATTTTGAGAAATTATCCCGTCCTCTTTCTTGTCATGATCATGCAGAGTCATTAATCTTCAAGACATTATGTTACTGCTAATTGTAATGAATATTGAGAATAAGAATTTTCCAATAAATGTATCAGTTTTATATATATATATATTTTTTTTACAATGATTTTAGGCTCATAGCTATTTCCTGTAATCAACAGCTTCAAGCATTGATCTGAAAAGTTTATGCATTTAATGTCATCTTTCTTCCTCTGTACTTCATAATTTACTTAAAAATCCGTCCATATAACTATGTCAACTGCCAAATTATTTTTTCCTTGAACCCGAAAACATACAATCAGTTTATTGTACCGGTATGTGGTTATTTGGGCAAGACCAATTGAATTGTAATAATGTTTATATTTTCATACACGTTACCTCAAGTATTTTGTATTCCATCACTTCTAATTCATACGTGATAGAGGCCAAATTGTGCTTTGTTCTTGAATAAATTGCAACTGCCTTGAATAATATTTCCAATAGATTTATATAATATTAGAGAAGATATTGCAGCAAATCTAGCAAATTACCATGAACTAGTATTTTCAGGTCTGTGTTTTAACATACCGTTATTCATCAATTTCAAACAAACAAAAAATAATTTTTCATAAAGAACAAATTATGGTACTTTTGTAGTAAAGTATTTTATCATCATATTTCGGACAGATTTATGAATGATACAATGTGATGTATACAACTACAGTACTTAGAAAATTTGTGGATCAAACAAAAATGCATTTTCCATGATCATTTTAGATTATATTCTTATTTATCAAAATAAGTTCCTGTTCCTGAAATGACTCCATTTTCAGGGGGAGTTTTATATGTAGTGTTAATTGTTATATTGTCAATATCATATCATTGTAAACCATGGCTGCAAAAATATGGGATTTAAGAAATTCATATTTTATCACTATATCATCTAGATTTCCCTATCTTTAAACATTTGAAAAAGAGTAACCAATCCTTTAAATATTTGTTGACCTTTTATAAAGGACATTCTTTTAGATAAGACTTGGTTGATGCCAACTTTTCTTGCCCTTATGTCATGTACATATAAATTAAAGTAAATTTTACAAACCCTTGTTTTTATCTGTACAAAATATCTGTATTTCCCTTTATCTTGACACAAATGTTTTATAATATCTAGCTGCCTGCCACAAATATGGCATTTTTAATTACTGTACCATAAAATTTCAATATGTTCTACTGAGTATGGAATTTTATGATATAAAGGGTACAAGGAATAGTGTACATGTAGATCTCCCAACAGATATTTAACTGAAAACCATATTTCGAACTTTGAAACATAAACAGGAACTCGGAAATACTTTGATAGTTATTTTATGAGGGGTAAATTGTGATTGCATTTGAAGGTTTTCTTTTCCTCTGTATTACAAAATATGAGTGATTAAATCTGCAAGGCATTTTGGAAATACGGTAAGCAGGTTAAAATTATGATCCTTCAATTGATTTGAAGGTCACCTCCCTATAAGCCGAAAAACATGATCGTCTTTTGGTCAAGTATACTGTCAGTTTGAGAAATATCTTAGAGGTGCCTGTTAGAACAAATGAATAGCTCTCATAGAAACACAGTACAGTGAGTCATTGAGACATCACCTTAATTTGCTGAAACACCATGTAGAAAATTTTGTGAAGGAAAGTTAGAAGTTTGCTGTAGGAATATGTCAAATTTTTCAAAATGTGAGAAAGCATTGAATATTAAGAGAAAAAAAATGTATCATATGCACCGTCAAAAAGGCCTTACAAAAGTCCAGGAAGTACTTGTATTTTGTACCAAACTCTGTACAGTAAATTCTAATAATTGTTTCTTTTATAAGTATATAATTGTATATATGATAAAATATATATATTTACTGAAAAGTATAGATATATTTCTCATATTTGTGTTGTTTGTTTTTTTTCTTATTCAGTAAATGTTTATTTGTTATTGCTAAATGAATCACCTGTACCTGTTTTATACATTTTTACAATTTTCTCACTTTTTTACACTTTACTTTACAATCAGGGGCTTTTTCTGTTGAATTTCTTAACAAGTTATTGTCTTTTATTTCTCTGTTTTAGCATATGATGTGTTAAGTGCTTGTTGTACAATCAATGTGTTATTGTATACATGTATATAAAGTTTGTGTGTCTTTTTTTGTTGCACTTTTTTTTATATGGAAAGAGTTTGAAATATGTGCCTTACATAAAGGTATTGTTAAATCCCTTATCATGTTCTCTGTCCCAGGATTATGCTGTTGTAATTATGTTTTTGTCAAAATGCTCTGTACTGTTATTTGATGTAGTACTTATGACCAGAAATGCTTGCAGTTGGATGAAATAAGGACTAATTAACAATGTTGGTGTAAACACATGGATTGAGAATGAAATGAAATGGCTCCAATCAATTATATTCAGGTAAAATTGTATGTTCTATCAATATCATATGACTTGCAATTATTTTTGTACTGTACTTTCTATATGATATATACATGCGGTATGTAGCATATTCTCTCAAACAGCATATTTCTTGTCACGGTTCTATGTGCAAAACATCACATCATTGCATTTGTCAAGAAATTCTTTTCAGTGCTGATGGTGTTGAACTCAGTGGAAAATACAGCTGATGCAGATTATAGTTATATCATACACAAGGCAAACAGCTTTTAGTGTCGGCCTATTTTAGAAAGAAAACCGTGCTGCATTTTTATGTGATACTCTTGTCTTGTTTTAAGATACCCACGATAATCTCCAAAATTCCATTTATTATATGATCTCTCTTTGGAAATTCTCTCCTATATATATTTTGTTCACACATTGTGCGACTGGCAAAAGGGCAATACCAGAGAAATCTATTGCTAATGTCCTTCTGCTGGGGGGTGTTTCACAAAGATCCTAAGTTGAACCTACCGGTATCTCTAAGTTGTACTTAACAATTATGGAAAGCCGTTAGCATCTTTGAAAATATTTTGTAAAAGTTATTTGAAAAGGCATAAAATGTTGATTCAAATCTGTCATATTGTCTATTATCAAGGAGATTTCATGTTCTTGATGTGGAATTTATGAAAAGTCTAAAATACTTGAATTGTTGCTTTTAAATAGATTTTATTTCAAGGCTACAAATGGCTCTCCGTAATGTTTAAGTCCAACTTAGGATCTTTGTGAAACACTAGGTTCGTGAAAATTAGACAGTGTTTCATATCAAAATGCCAAATTCAAAGAAGGCTTTTAAAGACCCTGTCCAGAGTGAAAAATGAAATAGATGAATTATATATAAAAGGAAAGCTAACAAGCCATAGAATACACTACCGGGTAATACCATTTATATGCTACTTTAGTGCCTGTCAGACGAGTAACAGCTCTCTGAAAACTCGAAATCTAAAACTTTGAAAATCGGGAGTTGAATTGATGACATCATCTTATGTGGAGTACGCATATTCACAATGACTTTGCATTAATTAAGCACGGCTCATCACCTCAGCTATATAGGCAAGCCGATCGGTGCACATGTTATGTCGTCACTGTAACTTGGAGAGGTGTGGAAAATAAGGTTTTGATTCGCTTTTATGCAATACTGAAAGGGAAAGTATTTTTAAATTCCTTTACATTTGTATTCTATGTTCATTCAGCTTTCCATTGATAAAAAGTTGAGTTTTCATCGGATAGGGTCTTTAACATTCATAACATCCAGTCCATTTTATAAAAAAAACCAATATGCACTGAATGTGCACAAAGGCTTTGTCATTTTTTACATTATCATTTGTACATCACCTTCGTATGTCTTTGTTATTAATGTGGTTTATACAAATATGTTTTGAAATATGAACAACTCTACAGAAGTAAGTGTTATATAGTATTGTGTGAATATAGAGTGTTTTTTCTTCATTTTTTTGTTTTGTAGATCCTTCACTTAAAAATGTACAAAGTTTATGTTGCCTAGAGTGTATTTTTTAATACTGTTTTCTGTTGTGTAATATTTTAAACGGAAATATTAAAATATGACGTGTGATTCAAATAAGTCGTTGCGCCCTCTCGCTGTCTTATTGACAAGTTTGTCTGAATTACTTCTTCTGGGTGTTGTTAACCCATTGTCTCTAGGAATTGGGTGTTTTCTGTATTAAATCAATGGGAATGAGAGAAGTCAGGAGTCAAAGGGTTAAAACGTTTTTAAATAATGTTATGATAGTGATGATTGTAATCTGGAAGGCATGATGCAGGACTGATGCAGGTATGTGTGAGAGAGAGGAGAGAGAAAGCAAATTGGGAGAACAAATGAGAGAGCAAATGAGTGAGAGAATGAGAGAGAGGAGAAGAGAAGAGAGAGAGGAGAAGAGAAGAGAGAGGAGAAGAAAAAGGAGAAGAAAAAAGAGAAGAGAAGAGAGAGAGAGAGAGAGAGAGAGGTGGTTTCAAATTACCACTTTATAGTATCAACATAGGAAATAATCATTTTGTATTGTGACCAGCATTAAAACATGACAAAGTACATCAGTAGTGGTATGTTGCGTAATTTCTAATCAATATTTATTTGATTAGTACTAAATCATGATTTAGTCAGTCAGTATAAAAGCCATTTCAAGCAAAAGCTATCACATTTTAAAAACATTTGAAAATATGATAAGCGTAAATTTAGACAACAAATGCTAAATCATTGTTAGTACACTACATCATTGATAGTTCAAACTATGCATTGAGTCAATACCGTTAATCAGCATGTGAGAGAAATAGATATACAGAAAGGCAAATTTTTTTTTCTAATGGAAGAGAATGGCAAAAAAATAATAGCAATAAATAACACGGATGAACAGCTTGTGACAGAAAAAAATATGGAAATCTTTACAACTTTGAAATGTGTGAAAACACAAAATAAGAAAAAAAGATATGAGATTCAAAAAGAACATTAAAAATAAACTAAATGTTTCAAAACTCAATACATAATAAAACAGTACATACAGATTTCATAAAACAGTACAAACAGATTTCAGAATACAGTACAACAATTTGGCAAATACAAGTATAAAGCTAAAACACTGGTTCATACTTCACTCTAAGTGTTTTTTTTTTCATTTTAGTTTAGTACTGTTAATTTTGCCCTTTCTTTCCTACGACCAGAAACAAACAAAAATTACATAATTTAGATGTGTCTTTATCAAAAACCTTAGAAATAACATCTCATTTTCTTTGGCAAGATGCTTCCATGGAAGAAAATTCCTTTGAATCAGTACTTTTGGTAAAAAAGGAAACTTCACAATATTTACATTGTACTGCATGCAGAGTGCAGACAAACATTATAAACATTTTAACGTTAAATAATCCATATCAATTCTGATTTGCTTGCAAAGTGAAATGTATTCCCAAATATTAAGCCATTACAAAAAAGCAGGGTCCTCTGAAGAGAACCTGGGCAGCGTTTCTCGAAACCATCATAACCATTGAAACGCGTGTATTAAGTTTAACACACGTTTCAATGGGATATCGGTGAACTTGTAGTTATGACGGTTTCGAGAAATGCTGCCCTGCCTGATTATTCAGATATCATTCTGAAATTCCTTACACTTTAATTGACCAGTTTACTAACACATTCATAATATTGGATTATGGATGCTTCTTTCCTGGGGACCAAGTGACGAGGTTTCCCCATGGACCTGTTATCAATGAATCAACTACAATACTTTAAATTCAATCTGCATACATTTTTTGTTGCTATGTCGGGCAAGCTATCGGGTTGTGAAGAACACCTTTCTTTAAACATGCATACAATTTGAATACATTAGTTAAGAGGTTTGTCAGTCCTAGTCCTGGAAAACAACAAATTCCAGCTTGAATCAATGAACAGACATGTTACTTCCAGATAAAAGAGGTTTAGTTCTTGGAAAGGTGGCAAATAATCTGTGAGTTTTTCAATCATTTTATGACAGTGTGGAAGAGTAGCGTAGACAAAATGTCCCCTAAAAAAGGAAAAGTGCCCAGAGGATGACTACAAATGCCCTTATATTCAAAATATGACAAGTAACGGCTAAAGCTTGTTGGCAACATATTCATGCAACACGATTGTGTGGCCCCATATACACATGTCTGTGTACAACGCTATGCAAGACTTGCCCATTTATAATCTTGATTCCTAAAAACCCACAGTATACACCAATATGTATGTGCATTGTGCAACATGATCAACCTTTTCGATCGCTTCCACACAGTCTATTTTACATCGCGATTTCATGGTTAGAACTCAACTTATCTTTAAATACTTAGAAGATTATGCCATTCATTCTATTGAGAGAATTTACTTTAAAAGTAGACATATTATCTACAAAGGTACAAAAATAGATAGTAAAACAATCAACATAGATCTGCAAAGCATTAAAAACATGATATGATACCTAAATGTTTTCTCTTTTGTCTACCAATACTACGGCTAATCACACAGCTTTAGTGAATAAATGGAAGACATTAAATTTTAACATCAAAATTAGATAATAGATTAAATACTCTACAGAATAAATATATATAGCATTTGCTAAAAAGATTCAATTCAATTCAATTCTCGAATTACCAATCAAATTCACATTAAAATAATCATCACTAAAATGATGACATACTATTTGGTTCCCATGTGTGAGAGGCAAATAAAACCCAACTTAAAATGACAAGCATTCTAGTGCAATATGAATACAAACAGTAAAACTGACTTAAGTGAATCAAAGTGAATCAAAGTGAATACTAACGGTCAATAAAACAAAACAGTTCAAAATTAGAATACGTAGATGAACAGAGATTAAGAGAGAATAAATCTGTCCTCCAAGTGAAATGTAAAATGTACTAAAAAGTTGCCATACTCAGCTTTCAAAAAGTGTCTAAAAACACATCTTTTCCAAATTTCTCTAATAATTCCTCTTTGTATTTTTGTTTGTTTGTTATGCTTTGCATAGTATGAACATTTGCTTTATTAATTTCATTTTATTAGTAGTAGTATTATTAAATGATATTTTTCAAACCTCAAAATAGATTTTTGATAAATAACATTAAATGTTGAGTACTTTGCCTTTTATCTCCAATCCAGGCCAATGTCATGATATTTATCATTACAATTAATACAAATCACTTACTGCAATGAATGTCTTGGAGAAAGACATACATGTACATACTTACTCGTATGTGTCAATAATAATTGCACTAAAAGTCACATACAATCCACATTTTGTGGGTTTTTAGCACATGATACTACAAGTATGCTCACGCTACATTTTCAAAGAACTACCAGGTAAGTATTTTCAACATTTTGCCCTCATGTTTCTCATTTGCTATGCTCTTAAGCAGAACTTTCTGCAAGCACAAAATGATGTTTGTCCTGTAGTTACACTTTAGCTGCAGTACTATTACACTTCTTCTCTGACCATCTAAATATTTTCTAAAAGCATGATAAAAAAACAGGGTAGGATAAGTTGATTAAGTTGTCAATGTTAAAAAATGTATTCTTAATCAACCACACACATTTAAAAAGAAGGGGGAAGGAAATATTTAAAAAAAGGGATATACGGTATATACCAAGAACCACAAAGCCGTGTTTGTGGATGCATTAGTATACATGAACACTTTAGAAATAGTATTCAATGAACTTCTCATATGAAGTTTGGGGAATAATCTGCTTTGCACATCACATTTGAGTTTGAACAAAACTCAAAGACTATTCTCAGAAGATTTAAATGTTGGTGAATCTTGTAACTACCCGGTAATCAGACTACCACAGTTTTAGTACAAGATACTTTATTTCAATATCTTCTTTTTAAAACTAATGATCATTTATCTAAAACATTCAAACCACAACATAACAATGCTAAAAATTTGGAAAATGGGGATGAGCAAAGGGCCATTTACAAAAAAATTACTTTGTTGAATATTATACAATGGTATAAAATGAAAAAGAATGATTTTCTTTTTGTAGGAACTAGGAAATACAACCCTGTATTGCATGTACATGTAGCTCTTTGATGCAATGGTTCTTTGCAATGGGACATTGAAATATTCATAGAACTACAAAACTGATAAAACTTCAGATAATGTTTAGGAATATTTCACACAATTATTTTACCCAACTATACCTAAACTCAAGCAACTTAGGTTTCTAAAGACAAGCATCTTCTACAATAAATATAATCATTCCTATGTATCACAACGCACTCCAAATGCCATATTTATTTACCGTTAAACAAAGAGAGAACCGACTCCTTGCAGGTTTTACACAGTGTATGCTGATTGGAGGGATATGCTGCACTTCCGCATGGTGAGAGGATGGGTGTTCGGAGGGAGAGATGAGATTGATGCGGTTAGCTTCGCATTAATCCTTGACGCGTCATTTTCATCTTGAGAATAGAGTATTTCTCCTTGGTGAGGATCTTGACTGCATGGCGATGCGTTGCCATGGTAAGATCATAGCCATTCACCTAGGATGAAAGAAAAAGAAAAGAAAAAATATGTTAAGAGGCTATTGTTCAGTGATTTTCTTGAAACTCTATTACACAAAGATTGATAAGATCCCATTGATAATTCGTATTTCCAGAAGGATGGATAAAGAAATAAGCATACACGCAAACAGTACTGTAAACAGATGAGGGTGGTAGTGGTTCAAAAGCAATCATATACAATGAAGAGTTTGGTACAGATTGGGTTGTCATCGTCTTATAAGTTTAGATTTGCATAATGACAATACATGTGAGATTAAAAAGAGCACTATTCTAGCGTCTCTTACTTCTAAATGTACATTCTTGATACTTATCCACATTTCATAAAATGGATTTGCTAGTATTCAATATTGAATTGAAAAGTGACTTGTGAGTAGATTACTCGACGCACCAGAAGGCACTTGCATGCGAGGCTTAAGCAGGACCCAAGTCTGACTTGCTGAAATCCTTGTAATATTATGCTATTCTATATTTTCTTTGCTAGCCTACAGAATGCCGAATAAACTTTGTTTAAAGGTTTATTCTGTACATTCTAGTCGTACACACAATATTTTTTAGGTGATTGCTACACTTTGAATTTAAAATTGTAGGGTATCCAGAGTTGGACGCCCATGTACCTGTTTACAACTAGTGTTGTACCTGATAATGTTGGGCTCTCTTTCATCAATCAATCTAAAACACATCCTCTCATTATTGAACCACAGGAAGAAATGTGTGCGCAATATAAAACAATGCAGTCAAATTAAAATCTAATCGTTTCAATTCAATGAGCGTTATGCAGTACAACACTTGTTGTGTAGAGATTCAGTCTCAACATCTAAACATACATTTCGTTGTTTACTTTATATATCAAATGTTTACATTAGAAGGAGCATGGTAGAGATCAACAAACATATTCCCCTCTAACTTAAAATCAATCCCCATTCTGCCATGTCTCAACTATGTCAAAATGGGGAAGGTTACACTGAAATTCCCTGTCAGAAAAATGTAGGTTTTACATTATAAAGATTTGAGATCTGCAGGCCATTGTAGGATATCTTGCTGCCAATCACATTCTTTCATGTTAGCTATAATCCTTCAGGTTACTTGAGATTACAATTAAAACCTCCTTAAAATGTTCTCTTAGTGTCATATTCAATATATTTATTTTGAATAGAACTAATAAGTCAATTTGGATAATTCTCTGTCACAGTAATATACAAATAATGATTAAAACAAAATAAATATCCATGAGAGTTTGTATTCCAAAAGTAAGATAGAAGTTCCTAGAAACTACATATGTTTACAGTTGTTGTACAATGTACCTTCTTTGTATGTTATCAGCTTTGAGGTTCTGTTTTCATCTATACACAAACACATACACATACACTCTAATAAAAGGCTTAACATAGCTCTAACAGCTAAACATTGAATGAAACTATAACAATCAAGTATCCTGTTCCTAAAAACCTGTCCTTTTCAAAGTCAGAATCCATTGTTAAGCATACCGGTATCCTTCTCTTGATAACCACATTTGCCTTCATTACAGTAATGTATGTTTACTTTCCTGAATGAATAAACAAGGTTAATCTTTTCAATCATTCGGAAGGGTGTGGCCATGTGAAATGTCACTGAATCCAAACTAGTACGAGGAAAGAACCACATTTTTCTGAAACAATTAATCATTTTCTTTTCCTGGTGACTACGGTCTGTGACTCACTTGTCTTTGCTGAATAAATAATAACAATAATTTAAAAATGCAAGTTATGAAATAACAATTTTTGGTAGACTCCGATTCTAAATGTTTCTTCTGCAGCTATTTTGAGGTTTGGAAACAAATAAAGGGTGCGGTTTGCTTGGTCCTGGGATAAATATGATCATGTCCATGTAATGTTGGTATGAGATGAGATATTCTTCAACACATGTAAGATAAAATCAGCTGTTGACGATTTCTATGCAATGAATATATACATAGTAGTCCACTGTCAGAATCATTCCTGTTTTAGTTGCTTCTTTTCAAAGTCTTTTTTTTTTTAAATAATACACTTCTTTTTGGGTTAATGTTATAATGGCAATCAGTGTATTTCCACTTTTATCACAAACAATTAAAAAATATAGAAAATTGTAATAATATGTAATAAAACAAATGACTTCTCACATGTTTTTTGGTAGTTAATTTGGGTAGTTATTTTTTGTTGTTACATGGCCATCACATTTATATGACATTACATAAAATTTGGGTAAAATAATATTGACTCACTGTGAAGCTAGAGTCCTTCTAAACATACTGTAATTGGCTACCGGTACTCCTTTGTGCTAAACTCAATTTGAGCAAACAAACATTGTTATGGTTGATAGGAGACATGCATGTACTTTTCTACTTCTGGTATGTCACATAAATTGTCAACACCCCATAGAATGACCCATACATAACAGTACATCTTTTTTCAAAATTAACAAATCTTTGTTCATTATCTGCTATGTGCTATTATTTAGCTTAAATTAAATGTAATGGTGAGCTTTGAGTACATGTAAAAAGGGTAGTAAATTTCATCTTGACTGTTTTGCAAATGAAAATAATGCAGAACATACATGATATTTTATTCTACACAATTTTTTTCTCCAAAATAATAAACAATGATTTGTTCATTTAAAAAAGATATACTGTTGCATCACAAGGGTATCTCAAATGAATGTCTTACCTCTAATAGTTTATCGCCTACTTGCAACCCTGCTTTCTCTGCTGGCTCTCCTGCGGCAACTCTCGACACGAAGATGCCCTGATGGAAAGAAATATTTAATTACATTAAACTAGGAACTTGGCACCGGAGTGTTGGCTCAGTCAGTAGAGCGTCCGCCTCACAACCGGGAGGTCGAGGGTTCGAACCCCGGCCGNCGTGTAAAGATGGGAGTTGTTGCTACCTTGTTTGGCGTTCAACAATAAGGGATAGAGCAACGTCGATCTGGCGCTGCACAGTGGCTGCCGGGCTCACGATCAATTGGGCAAAAAGAATTTCCGTTTCGGTTTAATAAAATTTGGAGTGGACTATTAGATTATTATTATTATTAAAACAGAACAACATAAATGTAACTTACTGTTTTCAATATCACCAGTGTTCATATGTTCAACAAATATGGTTGGAAACTCTGAATGACTACAGAAAAACAATAATTTTGGAGGTATTGATTCACATTTTTAAAAATATTTATTTCATTTCCAGAATAAGTACAATAAGTTCAGCATGAATTAAATTTTAACATATAAACTCCTCAAAAATGTTCTGAAATTCAAGATTACGTGTACATAATGAATCCTTACAAATGGGGCATAATTGTAAAAGGGAATAAACAGGGTTTTCAATAATACCAACCTGAAATATGGTAAAATAGTAACAAGAGAAATTTATATCTCATATTTTTCTTCTCATAATAAGTTCATACAAGTACAGTATTAATTACATATAATTGTTATTTTGCTCCTTATCAATTTTCATTTCATAAGTACAATAACAGCGTGAAGAATTATTATTAACTTCCTTAGGGAAGATATGATTACCTGGTCGTTTTTAATGAATGGGTTCTTGGAGCTATCCTGGTCAATACCTCCAACAACACTGAAACCTAGCTTAGTGCCATCCTTGTGAAGTTCTAGTTCAATCTGAAGAGCAAAAAAATATAATCATGCTTTTATCATATATTTTTTTTTGCATTGTTTTAGCCTTGAACATTTGACGCAGAAGGTTGGACGGCTCGAGAAACGAACAATGTATGAGTTTGCAATTAAACTTGATTTCAACAATGTGTACAACATGTAATTAAGGCGATCTAATATAACATATATTTACTGATAGGATATGTAATTTAACTTATTTAGACCGCAAAGGACTCAGGGGATATATAGTGCCTCAGCGCTGGAATGCTTCGTGAAAATATAATTTTCCTTCAGTGGCCAAAGAAGGTTATATTACACAACCTACTAGTCAATATCTGTAAAATATCATTTGTCAATAAGGCCCAAAATCGTTTTCCACAGGTTTTCTTTTCAATTAGAATTGATGCCTTCTTCTTCCTCTTCCTGTTTCCCTCTTTCTTTCTTTTTCTGTTCCTCTTCCTCTTCTTTTGGTACAGGCCACCTTGTTTTTTTTTAACTGTAGCCTCTAATCAGCGCAGTACTCTCTCAAGTCTCATTCTCCAATACAGCTAAGAATTATTTAAGGGCACTAGCTAAGTAAATTTACGTAAATAAATGACTAATTTGTGAGTCACTAAATAGTCTACTAGTCTAATCTACTTCAACTTGTAATTGGCATTTTGCTTTCACACCGAATGTTCTTCAATATTGTCTCAGGCAATGGATGGCTGTGTGAATACTCAATAACACCAAACAAACATGGTGGTGGTTTGACAGTACACCAGCACCCAATTATGAAATTATGCTGAATGTCAAATCAGTCTATGCTGTGATGCGCTACAAACGCAGGCCGGAAAGCGATCGCGGCGGCAGCCGTCGGGGGTGGTAGGGCTGCATCGCGTCGATGAGCGCAAGTCCGTACATCAATTTCGATTACTGGGACCAAAGAAGAATGGGTGTGTCTACAACATTCCACTCAACTCAAAGTATTAAAACAAATATTTAGCCCAACAAAATGAGATTGAAACATGAATATGCATATATCTTACAAATGGAACTCCTGTCGCAGGATCGAGATTCATTTTTGTGTGAAATTCTTCTGTCACTTCAATCAAAGCTGTAAATAAATTCCGACGGCTTTCGTAAAATGTTTGACTCTTGGTGTGGCAACAGAGACAAATCATAAAGGAAAATAAAGACCGAGAACTAATTTATTGTGCAGCGTTACGCGTTGCGTT
>BEXV01000349.1:258058-268956 GCA_003118195.1 Hemicentrotus pulcherrimus | reverse complement strand
CATTAACTTACCGTCAGATGAGCATATTTTATACCTTATAATATAAAAATAATATTCATTTCACCAGCTGGTGAATATAACCATCGAAAGTGACCTGCCAGGAAAATATAACAATAAGCCAGTTCATAGTTGCAGTCTGAGGATAAGCAGATAAAGGTCATTGCAGACCAAATTGTGGAACACAAGGAGACAAAATACTGGATACTTGCTCATGAAAGTTATGTAATCACTATCCATTAATGCTCAACCAGTGCACTCCGTGATACACAGGTGGCAGTATTTTTTGAAATAGGGAAACAAAGGCTATCATGAAGCACCTCCATCGCTGTCGGAGTGATTATTTCAAAATGTCCAACGTGGGACCTCTTCATTTTTAAAGATCTGTGGATATTCGAGGTCATTTAGGACATGTGCTAATCGTGAACTGGTCTATTACGATACTCGCAATTGATATCACGTGACGAGCTCTGGACAAATCACATCTTGGCATCTGTCTAAGCGATCTAACTTACACATTTTTTTTTTCAATTCACGCTTTGTAGATACCCCCTCCCCTCTCTCTCTCTCTCCCCCTCTCCCTCTCTCTTTCTCTCTCTCTCTTGCTTCTGTCTAGTTTTCTCAGTGTCTTTTGATTTTTTTTTAAATTCATATAAATGATAAGAATTTGAAAATCTTTGAAAAAAATACTAAAGCCTTAGCTTTGTATCTAGTATGGGTATCTCCTGCTTCTGGGGTGTTCTGACGACGACTTGTCTGTCTGACATCAGCCTCTTTCGCTGGATAGACCTGGACCAAAGGTTACGTCTTTGCCCTTAGTTCCATATGCAGATATAGTACAGCTACATACATCCTTAACACCCCACAAAAATAGATATAGGCTACATAATAATTATAACCGATGTGTTCAATCTATAACTACATCTTTATTCTTAGCATTATATAAATATATAATATAAGAATCTTTTGACAGGTTAGTCCACAATATGATGTTCCTGGTTTTCATGATTAATAACGTTGTGTTAACAAAATCAGTTATTTTCTCAAGTACCACCTTCTAAATCTTCTATGTGATATCATCACAAAAACACAGGAATAATCCCAAGAACTCTGACTCATGACTATTGTGATGTTTGACCAACGTCATACTTTTCATTCATTACTTCAAAACTTTTACCGGAAGTTTGCTTTTTCCTTCCCATGGAAATAATCATTGTTTTGGAATGTTTTGTCTCAAGAAGTTGCTAATAACAAAGAAGATAAAGAAAAAAGTAATACTACCTTTGCATAGCATACAATACATATTCTTATTACATGATACATACAAACATCCTAAGTCATCGCTTGCCAGTGCTGCATGCCTGTAATGCGACAGGAAAGAACACACTTGGAAAGAAACAATGGTAGCATCGAAAAGTCATTTATATATATATATGTATATATATATACAGTGCGTCCCAGAAAAAACGAAACCGAGAACTATCGATTTTTTATCATAATTATGGAAAGCAGGCATTACTTAAAACAAACAGAACTTTGTTATTCCTGGCATATTTTCTTGATTGAGTTGTCATATGAAAAGGCAGAAAATAAGCTTTCCGGTATTAAATGTGATTGCTTTTTAATCACTCATGCGTAAAATATGCATCATATGAGTTCAATCCAATTAAAGAGGAGGGTCTACGCTTTACAAATATGTGTCATTTATCAATTATAATTGTGATTAAGTTATGATAAAACATCGATAGTTCTCGGTTTCTTTTTTTCTGGGACGCACTGTAGGCCTACTAGACTATGAAGTACGGGGTATATTTACAAGTTTGTGAGAGTAAGTGTAAGAGGCAAAAAGATGAAAAATTAAAATATCATAACATTTTCTGATGTACTTGAAGAGGAATAAAGCAGTATAAGCAGTGAAAGTAATATGTATTAATAATCCCCCTCTCTTTCACTCTCTCTCTCTCTCTCTCTCTCTCTCTTCTTATGCAGGTCAATAATCTGATCAGCATGGCTTCTGAATTCATCTCTGTAGAGGGCGTCTGTGAAGGGGACGACTGTGAGGCGAATGCAGATCTTACTTTCTATGTGAAGGAGAAGAAGAAGCTCTGCCATGACTGCGCCTCTAAGAAGGAATGCATCGAAAGAGCACGAAAGGGTGGGCCTAATCTGTATTGTGAGAAACATGATAAAAATATTGATTGGTATTGCAAAACACATGGCGTAGCTTTATGTATTTCATGCGTTGTGATAGATCATCATGAAAAGCCTTGCGTCCGAGAGGATATAGAAGACGCAATCATGGAAATTAAAGCAAATCTTAACATTCTGAAGGATAAGGCGACGGAGAAGTTAGAGTTATGTCGAGTCCAAGGAACGCACATTCGTCAGTGTAAACAATCCGCCGACGAACATCTGCAAAGTATCAAAGATGAGGTTGATTCCATAATCGAAAAGGCGATTGCAAGAGACAAAGTCAGAGAACAGGAGGATGCTGCTAAAATCGACCAGGAGATTGATGGGGAAAACCAAAAACTTCAAGAGGAGATTCAAAAGATCCAGGTTGAAATTCGAAAGAACAATGAGGAGAGAGAGAAGCGACATGAAGAAAACAACGCAAATGCAGAGAATAGACGACAACCAATAAAGTATAAACAATGCGATCTACATGCTGACATTGAGAACATCGCTGAAGAGATTAAGGGAAAGATTGGGGAGATGGAGAAATCATGGAAAGATGACACGAATAGCACAGAGAATGCAAACCAGACACTTGACTCGGTACTCGGAGACGATCTAAATATTGTTAAAGACGGGCATCGTGTGAATACATCAGTTAGTGTTGAACTTAAAAAGCCTCTGAATGAGGTTGAGATGAACGAAATCAATCGTGTTGTATCCGGTATAAGGTTTGTGAAGGGTGCTAAGAGGGAGATGATGTATGATGGGAGGATTGATGGGTATGAGTGGAAGCTCATTGATACATTCATTGTTAGAGATAAAATCACATACCCTGTCATTGTAGGATGCATAGATGTATGCAATGTGATTGCCAGAGATAGGCTTTTAGGTGGTTTGGATACGTACATGTTAAATATAAACACTAAACATAATCGTAGAGTGTTAAATGGTAGTGTTATATCATGGGTTGCGTCCTGTGCAGTGCTGAATGATGGCAAGGTAGTATGTGGTAATGCGTACAATGGTAGTACAGGTGACAGTTTGAATGGATGCATCAGTGTGTATGACAAACAGTGGAAGCTCATCTATGACGTCACAATACCAAGAAACACGACGGGTGATATCACATGGGTGAATGTTGCAGCTGACCAAGATGGGATGATCATCGCTGCTGAGGTGAATCAGTCTAATATATACTTCATCAACCCAGCTGATGGTATGATTATCAATACTATCACGTGTAAAGAGAATATAAGGATGTGTGATATGCTTTCATCAGGTCACATAATCGCTCGACCCTCACCAGCAGACCGCAGAGCGCTTATCATTGACAGAGATGGTTCTCAAAGGGAAATCCCCCACAATGATGTCATCCTGAATGTTTGCGTTGATCCTAATACAGACGACCTCTACGTTGTGACATCAGATGAGGATTTCAAAACCTGTGTGATTGATCAGGTGATGAATGAGGGTGATATTAAGAAGAGAAGAGTAGCATCTTTCCCTCTATCAACAAGATTGATGAAGGCTAATGACAGGAAGGATTACCTTCGTGTATCTCGAGTGATGATGACGTCATCCGGGAAGATGATTGCTTGCGATAGAGACAATATTTTCGTTTTCAAAAAGCTATTCAGCCTCTAAACTAATCATTATCATCTTTACATATAATTCTGACTACTACTTTAGTGGAATAATACTACACTTATTTTATTATTTACCTAACATCATGAAAATTCCAATAAAGTGAGGAAAAAATGTTCAAAGAGAATGTTGATTCGTAAAAATATTCAGCCGGCAATAAGTATTTCTTCATGTTCCCATTCTATATCCGTCTCATTCAAACCTCTTGTTTACAATACCCATATCCGCATTCTGACTATTGAAATGCAAATATTCTTAACGGATGAATGAATTGATTTTGACGAGGCATTTACAAGGATGTGTGCATCACATTTTGTTACTTTGCGAACATAGTCTATTCCAAGGGTACCGTGGACAACAACAGAGTTTGAGGCCCTAAATGGCCTGGTTCAATAAGTTGAGGACAATCCGAATATAGAGAACAGTATAGACAATTATTGAAATGTATATACAAAATGTGGAAGGTCATAGTGTGAACAAATATCTCCTCAAAATTAGGAATATTCGCTGAGTATCCATTTTACGTTTACATTACAGGTTAAACATATGCCGTTTAATATCAACGGACGGCGCGCGTCCCGGATTCACTCTTTTATTAATTAACATGACAAACTTCTTCCCAAAGTTTGAGGTCAGACTGGCAAAAGGCCCTAAATTTAACATGAAAATAATCTGAAAATCAAATATAAAAATGTATTGGGTCTTGCTGTAGTCGATTGTATCTCACCATATATTGTATTTATCAGTAACAAAAATACTGTAATTTTCGATTTGTTGTTAAAAAATACGATTGATTGGAGGAGATACCATTAATTTTGAGGAGATAAAATTGTTAATAATAATGATATATTGACTGCTTTTGAGTAGGTTGTGAGTTTCCCGAGACCCTATAGAAACAACTATGCCTCGAATAATAAAAGCAGTCAATATATATTTTATATACCGAAAAAAAGGAAAATGTTGACTCACCCATTTAGGTTTCCATCTCTTGGAAGTCATGAATATTAACACCAACAATAACTTGTGTACAGTATGAAATCCAACAAGCTGTGCTCCAGTAGAACAGGGAATACCAAACACGTTTACACGTTTACAGGTTTACTGAATGCAGCGACCAAAATCGAATTGCACTCAAACACCGTTAACGGTATTGCGCATCGGTCATCGCAAAAAAAAGAAACTTATACGGTAACACGTAAACCAAAATGGGGATCGCAGCAAAATGACGTCACGTTTCACAGCCATGGAAAAACTGCTATGAAAAAATGGATATAAACCGGTAGAGCCATGGAAAAATGACTATGAATTTCATTAAGCGGGCATGGTTAAGAACATGACTGCATTTTCAACCAATCAGAAGACAGGATTAGTAAAGAATCTTAAAATGAGGTATATAATAAGTTATGTTACAGGGCTCTGGAATGATTATGGCAGGAAACTAATTTCTCATAAATTGATATGAATATTCATGAGGAGTTTTTGTTAGTTTGATATCAAGATTTGTGTGGTCATACTCACATTCCTGGAGTCAAATTTCGTTGAATATTCCCTAAACAGTGTGAACACATCAGCGCAATTAATAGCTTTCGTGTTTTTACATACAAAACCATATGTTCGAAGAGCATATTTGTGAATAGACCACAAGTCTGGGTCAGCGATTTGAAGTCTTTTATTGTCATTACATGTAATATAATTTGAATATTAGGCAAATAACTACCGTTTGAGAAGGTGATTTGACAAACTATCACTTCCGAGGCGATTTGGATGTAGCTATCTTTCCGAAGCGAAGCTGAGGAAAGATAGCGTATAATTTCAGATCGCCTGAAACCAAAGGGTGATTATTTGCTTTATATTCCACATCGGAAACATTTCACTTCTTCTGTCATTTTAGAGCAACAAGACATCAATCAACGCGTGACCAAAGTTAACGTACTAACACTAAAAGCGCTTAAAAGAGGAGAGCAATGCGCAGCGTATAAAATTAAAGTGCGTCACACTGTGTAGATAGTACTTCTATCTACACAGTGCAACGAACTTTTCTTCTCTCATCAATGATGGGCGAACTATCTTTCATTATATGATTTACTTTTAACAAATCGTAGAGTAAGATTATTAGTATGTGGAATATAAAGTAATCTACACATTCAAAATAGTGACGGATAGTGGCATGCATGGTGGTTTATAAGCTGGTTGTATTAACCTTTTATGGTACATACCTTGACAACTGGTGGTTTTTTTTTCCAATTTCATTTATTCATTGTATTTTTTGTAACTTCAAAGGTAGGCTATATCAAATGATATCTACAGAAGCATTTATGACATTGTGTGAAAATGTTACAAAGATCACGTAATAGAACCTTTAACATTATATACATTTATTTCCATTAAGTAGCTTTAAATTCCCAAATCAATGATTCATGTTGAGAGCAGATAGTGTTTTGAAGAGGAGACGATGTGCTTCCTTGAAACTTGTATTATGAAAATGAAAACAATGTTTAATATTTTGAACCGTTATTAAATTCATAGCGTGTTTTTGCCTCGTTTTGTATATTCAATCATTTGCCACGAACCCATAATCATTATACGTAAGGGTACGTAAATACCTATTTGGTCTCATGGTTATAAATAGCTGGTGTTAATTCCATGTTAGTGTTGTTTATTGGTCTATTCTGACGCAAAGACTTTCGAAAGGCAATTCCATCACTTTTTGAGAAGGGTGAACATTACCACGATGTGAAACATAGTCCGAACATGATTAATATTGGGTATACAATAGCGCATTGAAATTGACCTCATAAATATGTTCAGTCCGAACTGTACAACTATCCTGCTGTATCTAGTCTAAAACGGTGTTTGTAAAATAAATCAAAATACATGAGGTAATGAAATGCTCATGTGTTATCATTGTACTTTCAATGAAGATACACAAACTGAAGTTCTATTACTCAGAGTAAAATCGCTTCGAGGAATGAATGTTTTATTTTCATTGTTTGTTTAGTTGGTCCGATAAACTGTTTAGAGTTATCTAAAATATTAGTAAAATGGATTCCTTGTTGTACAGTATGAGTATTATCTAGATTGTATGTTTGGTCATTTCAAGATTGTTGATAACGTGGACACGGCATAACTTTCATTTGTTTTGCATGAAATATTTGCCTGTATTGTTAAATAGTTTTCATTATCTTTGAATTGAAAGGTATTTGGTCATTTGCAGCGTATGTGTAATCAAGTGTAATTGCTAACATTAAATTTTGGGAAAGATTTCTCTTCATAGTTTTCCCTATTAACAAGAATTCATAATTATGCTCTTTAATATTTCATAAATATACAGTGTATGGAAATACGTGTCAAAGATATTTCCAGGGTTATTATTCTGCAGATGTATCAATTGCTGTTATAAGTTAGAGTAAAATCATATAGATGAATATGTTTCATTTACATTCTTGTTTGTTTGTTTGTTTGATTGTTTTTCTTTTTTACCTGACTACTCGGTAATTATTTGCTTATTTGCATTGTTAGTATAGGCAGATTAATTGACAAAGATCAATTTCATGACAACCTGTAACAACCACCCCTTCCAAATGAAGGTTTCGTTAGTGAGTCACACGTTTATTCTATTATATGTTGTAGAGTAAAACTCTGTCTCTAAAATCAATAAAACATGAGGTAGTGAAATGCTTATGACTATCAATGTATTCATGAATTTCAATGTAGATAAATACGTAATTTATATGTTGGAGTAAAATCGCTCGGAGGAATGATTATGTTTTATTTTCATTCCTGGTATATTTGGTCCGATATACCAAGAGTTATCAGAAATATAAGTAAAATAGATGCATGTATAGTGTGGAATCAATCTAAACTGTTTGTTTGTTTGTTTCAAGATGTTGATACCAAGGACAAGGCGTTACTTTCATTTTTCATGCAGGCTATATATATCCCTGTATTGTAAATTATCATTTTAAAGTGAAAGGTGTTGTTTGTTTTTTTTAATGGCGTATATGTAATTGAGTGGGATTGCTTACATTTGGGGAAGATGTATCATAATATTTGTGTGTAGTGTAGAACAAAATTGCATTGTAGTTTTAAATGTTGGAGTAAAATCACGTAGACTAGAATGTATTATTTATATTCTTGGTTTGTTTGTTTGTGTATTTATTTTACCTGACTACTCGGTAATTATTAGCTATTACCTTAGTTGCTTGGTTAATAAAGGCAGATTAATAGGTAAAGATCAATTCCATGATTAAAGAGAGAGCCTGAAATATCCACCTTTTCCAAATTGAAGGTTTTGTTATGGTGTGTCACATGTTAAGCCCAAACTTTTATTTGTTGTAGAGCAAAAATTTGTCTCTAAAATAAAGACAAAATCATACAGCTTTAAATGCAATGTACATCAGTCAGTCAGTCAGTCACTCAATAGTGTCTGACAGTGAAGTCTAGAAAGTAAACAGGTTTCCTTGCATAATTTGAATACTAGGACACTGCAAAGGTTAACATTTCACAGATAGGACATGCGTGACATATTTATAATTCCTGCAAATTTCTACAATATTCGATGTTGGCTGCAAAAGGGATACACTACCTTTAATATCTTATGGAAGTACACGTAGAAAGATAGTACAACTTTGTAATCAGAATATGAAAACGAACGAATGCCACTAGCGATATTATTTTCAAAGAACTCTTGTTTATGATTTGTACTGTTTCTCCAATCCACGTTGTTTATCTCTCTCATGTGTCAGTTTTCTTTCTAAATTCACGAGCAGCTCCTGACGGTCTCGTTATTTCGTGTGTCACAAAATACATTCAATATTTTTGAATGTATACCTCTCACTTTTTATTTATTTTTGTACATGTCTTTAACATACCACTATTGCAGTACATCCTTTCTAGAAATTTCCCATCCTCTATTTTCCCCTCCCTACCCTTTATATCTCTTTCGTTCTCTATCTCTCATTTTTTCTTTCTTTCTTTCTCTCTCCTAATCTCTATCTCTCTCTCTCTTTTTCGTTATCTATCTCTCATTTTTTCTTTCTTTCTTTCTCTCTCCTAATCTCTAACTCTCTCTCTCTCTCTTTCGTTCTCTATCTCTCCCTTTTTCTTACTTCTCTCTCTTTCCCAATTTCTAACTCTCCTTTTCTCAGACTCTTTTTTTTTTTCTCTCTCTCTCTCTAGGTTTATATTTCTCCCCTAGAAGTCCCACACTTGTGCTTGTTACCATGGTTACTCAGTTGATCTAGATGATGACTAACGGGCTGATCAGACATAAATAATAATGATTTGATAACACGATTTTTAACTGAAAGTACAACCGTCCATCCATGAAGATGCTAACATACACCACCTATTAACACATACATTAAAAAAACTCAACTACATATTTACCTTTTATTGAAACGTCTCATATTATTATCAACGTAATTCTTACTCAGTTCTTAACGGCCATTCATAATTTTGAAGAATTGATGCTATTTTCTGAATATTGTATTTCATAATTATTGATTTTTATATAAATGGTTTATCGAAATTCATTTTTTTCATGATTTAATTTGACAAAAATTACTCTTTATTTGTGTATCCACACAAACGCATATTACTAACACTCTAACTTGGATGCTGGTGTGAATAAATAGGCGTCTTAGGGTGAAAATAGGAAATTTATATTATTAATATACAGGAAATAATTAGTGCATAGTGAGGACCATACGTCACAGACTCATGAGTGAGTTGCCAATTTGTGTAGTGATTTTCAAAGTTTTTCATGTCATAAAAAATTCATAACTTTCTTATTAGTTATCCGATTTTGCTCAAACATTTTTTGATTGGTTTGTCTGATTTTTCTGGTTCTATTTAAGTAAGTTATTTTTGGAGTGGACTTGGGCTTTAATTGAATTTAATGGAATTGAATGGAATTGAACTGAATTGGTTTATTAGAAAACAACAGCATAACATGCAGCTCAAGGCTGATATTGTCTGGTTTACAAAGTTATCAGATATTTACATCATAATAAAATCATAAAAACACAAAAGCAATATAACAGAATAACATTGGTAACAACACACAACGACATTATACAAAGATTTACAAGTTTTCCCTCTCAGAAAAACAGTCCTCTGGGCTCTGTTTTCATTAATAAACTTGTTATCAATAACAAATGGCAAACTGATGGAACAATTTTTTAACAGCCAATCTTAATGCAATGACTTCAGTAGCTTATAATTTTGTGATATTGTTACCTTGTCACTCATAGGATGTGTTATGAAGCATACATGGTCTCAATGTAAGCCTGCTGTTATTCACATTCATATCATATTATTCATGAAGTGTACCGGTGCCTATCGATTGTTATGTTTGTTTTTCTTCTTCCTTATTTGCTATGCTTCTGCATCGTAAGCATGCACGCATGTATTGAAGTTGCCATTGAAATTGTATTTATGCATACCAATGCATGAATGCCAAAATGCGCAGTAGTTTGAAGTTGGATCAGACGCCATTTTCATTGCATCTGACGCACTTGCTCTTCTTCGGACAACGTTTTAACTATCGGAAAAGTGTCACGTGGTCAGCTTTCTCTGGGAATTTACATCACACAGGTCAGAAAAGCAGCTTTTACGTAAATACTGGGTGAAATATATTGTGTGAAGCATTGATGGAATATGAATAATGGGGAATTCTAAACACGGAAGTAGGATACAAACTTAAGAGGAGAAACGAATGTATATTGCTAGACTATATAGTACGGGGTGTATCTATTGTGAGTGAGTGAGTGTTGAAGGCAAACAGAGGAAATTTAAGGAAGTTTTCAACTTTCTGATGTGCTTAAACCCGAATGAAACAGTGTATATGTTGTTTTCTTTTATGAGGGTTCAAAAGAAAGTATGATAAATACCTCTCTTTAGTATGTTGAATAAATCGAGTCATCTGATTGGTCAAAAATGGAGTCATGATTTTAGCCATGCCCACCTACCGGTCAATAGATTTTTTAAAGATGCCCGGTCCCCCTGGTAACAGGCTAAATAAATAAATTTTGCTCAGATCCCCATTGGTATACGGGTAAAAACCCCGCCCGCCCCCC